>FWCC01000142.1:21524-104669 GCA_900169235.1 Zarea fungicola | reverse complement strand
GCTGTTGATGCTGTTGATGCTGTACCAGTATTTTCTTGGGGCTGGCTTCTTCGAGGCTGCAAATTTCGCAGTGACATTGCGTAGCAGTATCTTTCTGGCCAGTAGTTATTGTATGGCTCGCGGTCGAAACGCTGCTCCAAGTGGTCTGGAGCTGGTATCGTCGAGTCATTAGCTCGTCATCCGTACCAGCATCTTCTTGGGGCTGGTTTCTTCGAGGCTGCAAGTTTCTCAGTGACATTGCGTAACAGTATCTGTCCGGCCGGTAGTTATTGGCCTGGTCGAAACGCTGCTCCAAGTGGTTTTGAGGCAAGTAGAGGACGTTGGCGGCGAATGCAACCCGATCTGTGCGTGACAGCAATGCTCAAAGCCAAGAAGAGTAGGCTGTGCTCTAGTCCCATGGGGGCCGATGCCTGGCATTGATACCTATGATTCCAACAGGGCCAACAAAGTGCGAAGAGGCTGCTGGTTTTGTTGGTCAAGGGGAGCAAGTGCCATCAAGGATTTGGCGTCTTGTCGGGTGTAAATTTCGCAGCGACATTGATTGCATTAGCGGTGCCTGTCAGGATAATCAGTAGCTGTTGCAAGGTGCTGCCAGTGGCCTTGAGGTACGTACTTGATGTTGGATGCAAACGCAATGTGATCTCTGCACGAGACAATCGCTTCCTCTTCGACCGTGATCAAGGCCAAGAATAGTAGGTTCTTCTGTAGTCCCAGGATGGTCTGGTGATTGGCGTCAAGGCTTGAGAATTCAGCAGGGAGTCGAGTCATTGCTTTGGAAGAAGCATCAAGGCCAGTCAAATGCGAAGAGGGCTGCCGATTCTTTGCTCGACAATGGAGAAATGCTCGAAAGGACCACAAATCCTATGAAGTGCGAAGAGGCTGCCGATTGTTCTGCTCCAAGATGGAAAAGGCTCGAAAGGACCAGAAGTCCTATCAAGTCCGAAGAGGCCAAGAATTGCACACGGAATAACTACATGAATAAGATAATGCTTGCTCTTTCATCTAGCTTGAAAAATAAATATAATGCCGTTTTAATGCATTCATCTAGACTAAACCATGTCTTCGTCTGCATCTTCTCAGTGTTAGCATTGGCTGCACCGTCGTGCGGGAATCGGTAGCGACGGGACATGTCAGCGGGGGGGTCTTACCAGTGTAGGCGTCTATTTTCTTGTCCACATATCTCTCTTGCGCAGGTCCCTCTTCGTTCTTGCTCACAGCCGCCGATTCAATTATCCAAAGGACCAACCCAAGCAAAGCAAGTCGAAACCATCCCTTCCGGCCCTCTGGCAAATGATTCTCTCTTCTTTTGTATTCGAGCAGGCCGTTCGCGGCGGGAATAACGAAACACTCCGCCATGAACAAGATTGTCTCTGCCTGTATGGCAGCGGAAAGCAGACGGCCGACACGGGAATTGGATCTAGTTGTCTCCATTGTGAGGTATAGATAATTTGATAGTGGGTTAATTGCTGACGAGTAGCTCGAATACGCTGAGCCCTGCTTGGTTTTAGGGGTAATGTGCTTTTTGACGTTAAGCTGGAAGCTGCCTTGGCTGCTGTTTTTGAATGTAAAGTCG
Source organism: Zarea fungicola (assembly GCA_900169235.1). NCBI lineage: Eukaryota > Fungi > Ascomycota > Sordariomycetes > Hypocreales > Cordycipitaceae > Zarea > Zarea fungicola. Next base: position 103,096 of record FWCC01000142.1, on the reverse strand, counting down.
GAAGCTGTCATAGGTCTTGCTTAAAGTGATGGTGAAAGGAGTCGAGTTTGAGGAGAGAATTTAAAAGAGGGCATTGGACTGACATAATGCATTTTTACAGCAGAAAATAAAAGGGTTTGTCGCGGTGTTCCTGGCTGACGCCATCTTTAGTCTTCAGTCATATGGCAAGACAGATTTTGAACTGTGGCGCATACAGTGAGCGCATGCAGTGTAGAGGGACACTTGGGACACAGCTATTTCTCGTGAATCGTGATGCTCGTCTACTGCTGGAAGATTTCCAAAGAATTGTTGACAATCCCACTGATGATATGATCCCTCTGGTCTGCTGATTTATTGGGGCTGAGTTGTTGGGGCAGCAATACAAGTAAGAAAAACAAGAGCAAAAGAGAAATAAGAGAAACGGGAAAAATAATGAGAACAAGAAAAACAAGGAGAACGAGAAGAACGAGAAGAACAAGGAGAATAAGAAAAACAAGAAAAACAGGAAAACCAAGAAAAACAAGAGTCCACCCAACACGCCTCTCGGGAGGCACGACGGCCATGCTTGGGCATACTTGAAACATCTGCGCAGACATTGACTTTCACACATTTTCTCTTAGGCATACTAGAAACGGTTGCACAGACCTGTAAACTTTTTCTCTTTTCCTCATCCGATCCTAAGAATCATTCGCGCCGCGCTTTCGGCTCAGAACGCGGAGTCAGTCGGGGTATGTTCGAAGGAGCTACTACGGCTGTTGTGGATAATTAAACTAATCTACTAGTTCATCGTTGATGGGATTTGCGAGCATCAAGGAAGCGAGCCAAGATCCTCAGTAAGGAGTGGACGGTGGTGTTGCCCAGTTGGAGAAGCCGGCGACACTTGAAGGCAGAAGGCAGAAGAAGGGGTTGCAAAAAAAAAAGAAAAAAGGACGTTTTCGCAATTTATACGACTTCTGGTCTTTTTGAGCGAGTTGGCGTTTGGACTTTTGAGCAAAATCCAGCAGCCATCGTCAGGCTCGATGCTTCAAAACAAGGACTGTTGAACTCACAAGCATCCATGCCAGCCATCAGCAATAGCCAGTAAAGGACCTACAACCTGCTCTTTCTCTCTTCAATACCACCAAAGAAAAGTCGTCTACAGATCGTGCTGCCTGTGCAAACGACGTCTTGTACGTACCTCGGGACCACGCGGAGCACCTTACAACCGTAACCGACTGACTGGCCTGACAAGTTCTTCTATGTAATGTCCCTGCGAAGTTTATTCGAGAAGATCAACTCCTTAAAGGAGGTTCTACAAATGATCATCGTTTCGAAAGCTTTCGACTTTTGAGCAACGAACCGGCAGCCCTCTTCACATTTCATGGGAAATATGGGTAAGGCATATAACTATGCTAAAGACCATCTGATAATGAAGCTCTGGCAAACTTGTAGTTCCCACATCGTCAATGCTTTGAAAAAGGTCGCGTCCTCACTATTTTCCAAAAATAACATGCATCCAGTGATGACGAACCTTTTCAATGCTACTTATTATTAACTATATATTAATTCTGGAAACATTTGCCATATTCGACTCCCCTAAAGCAGCACATGTCGCGTATCTCAGGCTCTGCTCCAAAGAGGACGCTTATAAAAACACGATGCAAGCCGGTCGAGTCCGGCTCTGAGTGTACCGGAGAATCGAACTGGCCCCAACTGAAGCGAATAATCTGTCCCACAACCACCTCTGCTTCCTTATACTCATGCATCTTCAATGCAAGTGCGGCATTGGGCTCGTTGGTATCCCAGGGGCGACCAGTTTGATCATCCAGTCCGTTTACTATGGCGCTCACCGCCTCGCTTGTTGACATGACCCGGGTACCGGGGCCAACAAGTGACACTGCATATTTTGAATGCATCACTCGCTCTTGATCAGGGCAGGTACAGGTAAACATTACACCATCGGTGTGCCACCTTGGAATCGTCCACGCATTTGTGGGTAGCGTCATGCGAATGGTCAGCCAGCAAGAATGGGTGCTGTCCCCGCCGGAGCTTCCTGAGGTGCAGTCTTGCGCAGCAAAGGCGAGAAAGTCGCCGACAATACGCAAAAGTGTTGCTTTGTCGCCGTTTGAGTTGGCAGTAATAAACTCGGCTGACGATGCAGCTAGGCTGTCAACGTCGAGGGGACCATAGTATGAGCCAGTACAGTCGCCCTTTACCTGTGTCAAGGAGGGATCACAAAGGCGCTTGTGTTGGAAGATTGCCAGCGGGTCAGAGGCATCTTCTCCATCAATGTGATGCATAATCGGATCCGTATTTCAAGGGTAAAGAGCAAAGACGATGGCGATGCTATTTAAAACGCTCGATGGGGGTTGGAAGTCCTGGTATTCGAGATACAAATGTTCTTGGCGCAATGCATTGAACTTTGTATGGGCTTTGTCGAAAGAATGACCGCAGTCTGCTGGGGCATTGAGATGCAGAATTGAGGTATTTTTTGGGTCTGCAAACACAGGATTGATTACCGGTGAAGAGTGGGAGCCGTACTTTTCTGGTGAGGCGAAAAAAGACAAGACGAGCGGCTGAGGCAATGCGGCTCTCCATTCCTTGCTGGGTGCACGTGGAATAAATTGTGGCTTGAGTGTAGAGAGAGCCGCGCTGTTGCCTAATGAAAATAACACCCTTTGCAGTGATTAACCCGTAACAGATGTTATTCTGCGGTGGTAAAGCACAAATGCTGGGCTTTCCCTGTCCTGGGTCATGGCCAATGCTGCTTCAAATGTTGACTGGTTTTTTTTTTCTGTACGAGAGAAAGAGAACGCATCAGTAATAAGTTTAGAGAATCACCCCAATCACTGTGCTTTTCTTTATTTAGTTTTCTGCGCATTATGAACGAACGGATGTGAGATCGCTGAGCGACAAATAAGGCTGGGTCCGAGCCGAAAAAGCTTAATTGCACCAGCCAATAACGCCACCTTGAATCATGGCACAACGAGGCTGACGAGAAAGAGAAGGATATGTTAGGGCCTTAGGAATAGGTGAGAGCTTTGATGAGATAATGCCCATCTGACGCGACCACTTCACCCCTGCCTGGGAGATTCAAATCATTACTTTCTCAAGCCGACCGGGCAAACGCAAAGTATGTTCCATACGAGGAAGGAAAGAGGCCGCAGCAATCCTCGGTCGCTGGTTGCATCTCCATTTCTTTACAAGTGGCTCACGTCTTAACACGCTCTCAAGACCAGCCAACTCACCCAAGGTTCTCATGAGAACGCAACGGCCTAATGTCGCTAAAAAAACCCCCGCTGCTAGATTTGCATGATAATAGATGTCTATTCAAAATGATAATATTTTAACTATGTGTTTATAATACAATTTATATTGTTCATTTAACTGTCTCGTGTATCCGTAGTGTCTGGGAACTCAATGTGCCCCGCTGCACAAGCTAATCTGACTCTGTCTCTGCCTCTGTCGATGAATTGACCACTTCAATCTTTTCCGTTTTGTAGTTATCCAATGTCAGATTCCTCGAACAAACTGCAGCCACTATTCCAAGCCCACAGAGCCCTATGCATATATACCATACACGAGCTACCGACCTGGCGGCAATATCCTGATACGCTTCTTTCATTGCTGGCGGCAATTTTGAGATAATTTCTGTGGCCTTTGCAGCCTGTGACCCGAGTATCAAATGCGTGCCATCTATTTTGCCCGTCGCGAGGGCCTGCCGCACCATTGGATCCCATGCGTTTTGCAGAGCGGTGCTGCCCATGGCGATACCAAACGCCTGGCCGAGTGAGGTTGCGAAACTGACAAGACTCGTTGCGAGACGGACCTCGACTTCGTCATCATTTGCCATCCGTCGCTGTGCAGCCTGGACGGAAACAATGCGACCAGGAAATAAAATCCCGCCACCAATGCTGATGAAGAATTGATACGCTACTATCTGGCCCGTGGTCGGCTTGGCGCGCAATGTCGAGAGCCCGATACAGCCGCCGGCCATGAGGATGAAAGCTGCGACGTTGAAGTATTTAAAGTGGCTGAGCCGAGACATGGCTATACCAGCGACTGCAGCGGAGGGTGCCACGATGAGTACAGCGGGAAGGCTCAGTATACTTGACTCAACGAGAGATCGAGACGCGCAGACATGAATCTAAATAAAAAAAAGCAAGTTTCAGTAAGAAGTGGTGATTTTCCGGCATGGATCGCTGACGACTTACAAAGTACAGGAAATAGTAGGGAACCGCCCAGAGAACCATGCCATGGAGAAACGTCATCAAATAACCGCCCGCAGCCGTGCGACTGGAAAACAACCGCAGCGGGATGAAGGGCTGTCGGAATCCTTTTCTTGCGACATGGTCCTCAAACAGTGCAAATACAACGATGCCAACGCCTCCGATCGCGAGCGGCGCAATGATGCGAGCGGACGACCATAGATACAGGCTTCCACCACTAATAACGGCAAAGATGAGTCCCGCGATTGAGCCCGAAAGTATAATCATGCCAGACCAATCTGTCGTTTTGAGTCGGTGCAGCTTGTCCCCTTGAACGGGCGGAAGTTGTAAGAAGAACACGGTCAGCGTAATGGCAGTGACTGCTATGCCAATGTTGATGTAGAAAATGCTGTAATATTTGTCAGTGCCACCCCGAGTATAATTTTTCTTTTCTTTCGAATTCAACATGCTCACATTCTCCATGATGTCTGCGCAGTGGCGGATCCAGATAGCACGCCTGCAAGAAGCCCCAAAGCGCCGCTTAGACTCACGATGCCGCTCCATTTGGCACGCTCCCGTCGTGGCACCAAGTCTACAATAATGATATTCACGCACACGTTCATGCCGCCGGCGCCCAGACCCTGAATCGCCCGCATGGTGATGAGCCAGGTGATGTTATTCGCAGGCGCCGCCAGCACACTCGCGATGCCAAAGATGCTCAGGGATGCGAGGAGCGTGGGCTTGCGCCCGAAAATCTCGGCAAAGACGCCGCAGACGGGCTGCGCAACGCATTGTGCAAACAGGAGCGCTGTGCTGCACCAGTACGCCTGGCTCGTGCTGGCGGACAGGGCGGCGGCGATGGCGGGGAGGGCGGAGGCAAAGTTGATGGTATTGACAGTCGCGATGAAGACGCAAAGGCATATTGAAGCCACGGCCAGGTAGAAAGATTGTGCTTTAGCTGGTGGTTTCTTTGGGCTGGATTGCTGCTCTACATCCATAGTGTCGCAAGCGCCGCGCTGGCTCTGCATGATTTAGGGGCCGTCCAAGTAATTTGAGTGTTATTTTCACATCAACATGTGAAACGCCAAAATGTATGTGAGTACTTGGTAGCGCAACTTGAGAGCTATACGGACAATATTCAGCATGTAGTAACGATGTTTGGCCAAGTGTACAGTTGGTACAGACTTTGTGTAAGTGGTCCAAACGTCCCTCGTCCTGGCCTGGTGAGCCGCGACGCGCGGCGCAAATACCTCGATCTGGACTAGATCACGCTCAAGTTTATATTTGGAATTGCTATATCATTTTCTCAACTTTTTATTTTTCTTCTCCCGTCCGTCATTATGTGGAGAACAATGATGTCCTTGCTTCACGACGCCTAGTGCCCGGCACAAATGTTGCCGTTGGAAATTGAGTCTAAACTCAACCTGGCATTCTCCGCTGTGGATGCGCTGTGGAATTAATAATCGGCCAGGAACGGTAATCTATAACGCGCCGCCTTGTGTAGATTCGAGCCTTTTGCGAAATAATAATCGAGGCCGGTGGCGCCGTCGGCGATATTCCCCAGCTAGCCCGACGCCAGTCAGCCAACAGCTTCGTAATCAGCCCTGCTATTAATAGTCTACCGCAGCGACAGACTGATACAAGCCAAGTTCTAGGTTCGTTATGCATAGCCAGCTAGCAAGCCTTGGCTTTATTAGATCGAAATAATACGATTCCACACAAAGTCCTGACTAACTGGCTCAGAAGTCTCATGCCAAAGCAGCGAGATGGGCACCAGGGAACAAATCCATCGCCGTCAAAGGCCCTCTCATAGAATGAAGGCAGAAATGCGGGCTTCAGCATCTAGCAGCGGACAGAAAACCACTGAAACAAGATACGACATCAACAGCGCACAATTCCACGCCTCAGTAGCCCGCGCTCTACGACTCTCCAAGAAGAAAAACCTAATTTCGTATGATGAGATTCCTGTACTGTGGAGGACAAATCCATTTATCCACAATGGCTACCGGTTCACATCCTCGACATTTTCGACACTTCTCTCAATCTTTTGCCTGTCCAACGAATTAGTCAACATATGGACACATTTGTTTCCCGCCTGTATTATTTCCTGGTACATTTACTCAACCCCAATTGTCCAAACTTTTCAGGATGGCGGTTTGGGGAAGCGTTCAGACGCTGTTGTAGCGGGCGGGTTTATGGTGGCCACGTTGGCGACCCTCTTGTTCAGTACAGCCTGGCATACATTCCGGTGCAACTCCAGGATTCGACTCATGGCGGCGTTTGTGTCTGTCGACATCATGTCCATATCGATCATGATGACGTCTTTCAGCGTTCTCACCACGCACTTGTCCCTCTACATGCAGCCAACCTTGCGTGCAAGGTATTTCTTTTCCCAAATGCTCTGGGGCATCACGGGCATGATGCTCCCGTGGACGAACCTCTTCCGGCCCGCCGCAGTGGCCCCGTTGACACTGCCGCTACCAGTGTCGTGGCCTCTTTCGAGAGCTGCAAGCCGTGTAATCTTCTTCATGTGTCTCGGCATTCAGGGCATCATCATCCCACTCATCCATGCCAATTTTGTCAACGGCTGGGAGAATACCTCGAAAATCTACAAGCTGGCAGGACAGGCCATTCTACCAATGTTGATTGGGTCACTCATTTACGGGAGCAAGTTTCCGGAAAGGAGATGGCCTGGAAAGTTTGACTTTATCGGATGCAGCCATAGTATTTGGCACGTTGCGTCGGCAATGGCGGCGATCAATGCCTGCCGATTCCTGGTCGCCATGTTTGAGCATGCCTGGGAGCAGGGGAGAATCTCCGAACAATAGGCATGAGATTCTGGCTCCATGGTGGCACGAAATAATTACATCAAGTACGATTTTACTTGGAGTCGCAATTAAATGAATAGAAATTCTTAAATGGATCAAATTTTACGCAGGCAGTACTGTGATTCTAACTTTCCAACGCAAAAGCTTTCAGCTGTCCTAGTTTACATCTATATACTCAAGCCCAACAGGTTTATGATCCACATCAGGAGAACTATCACAGCCGTCTCAAGCCAGCCTAAAGTTGATGGCATCTCATCTCGACGCTTTCCCCGGCTCAACATGTTTTGCTCCTCGGCTTGCAGTCGACTCTTCAGATCCTTGTCCGTCGTGACAATGAGGACATCCACTTCAAGATCATGCTTGAAGGAACGCTCACCATAGTTGGACGATCCAACCAATGTCATTGAGGCTGTGCTTTCTACATCCCGCTTGCATGTAGAGTCGCCTGCATCGACATTATTCAACCACCACCCCTTGCCATGAAATGTCCATCGTGGCTCCCAAGATACGGTCCTTGCTTGCCATTCCAGTAAGCTTATCGATTTTCCGCCTACGCTGTCTTTACTGTCTTTCAGGCCATGAGAAAACATTTCCAGTTCCCGCCCAAAAGCTCGCGGGATATACCCTGCTATTCCTTTGGCGCCGTAGAAACTCATAGCCTCAGCAGAGGCTGTGATTATTGACCCATTGCACGTTGATGTGTGACTGGTGTTTGGCGGAGTCGGGTTGGGCCGCTGAGACTGTCGTGTAAGAATATCCCTCAACCACGCTGGAGGCTTGAAGTATGGGGTCGTCAATGTCCAAGAACTGCACCGCGGCAGTAGTAGAAGCAGTCGCAGCAGAGCCCACTTTTGGGACGAGGGAACTGAATCCGATATTGGCCATCTCTCCTCTTCGCCCATGATTGGTGATAGTTGCGAGAGAGGGTAGACGATTGTTTCGTCAGAAGACATGCTATCCCTCACAGGTGAAAAATGGTCTTGGGCTGACAGCGCCTTTGCTGTGCCGGAAATGCGTGTCTCTCGTAGTATTGGCTGAGGTGGAAACTTTTCATAATTCTTCCATAGAATGGGACAGAATATGCGCCGAGATACCTTCTCCAGTTCTTCCTTTGGCGTTTCTTCCAATGGCTGTGGCAGATGATTATCTTTTGGCCAGTTGAGCATAAATTTCTTGTCACTGCTACTAGACGCGTTCTGTATAGTTGCTGGCAAGACTTGGTAGCAAAACTTGGCTAGCGTAGAGCAAAGAGTATCAAAATACTGTGTGAGGGATTTTGATGAAAAGACATAGTAGCGATCTTGTCTGTTTGTAAAGTATTCTCCCGCCAAGTTGGCTCTATATATGATGTATTAATTTCTCAACTTTTTGACTTTTCCTATCATGTGGCGATAACTTACCCAGTGACCATGACCCGTTCATCGAATCCGTAAAGTTTGATATGCTGAAGCCCGAACCCTTCGTCCAAGCGTCTCGGAATAATGCGTTGCCATAGTTTTCCTAGTCTAGGGGTATTATAGAGCCTGATCTCGACACGTTTAGACCCAAACTCCTGAACCAAGCAGGCAAGCAGGGACGTGAGACATGGGTGACCCGCTTCTGGGCGTGTACTTCGAAGTTTATCCAGCAGTACCAAAACAGTTAAATCAGGGTTGCGTAGAAGGGATTCACGAATTGCTGTTCGCTGCAGAAATGATTGTTAGTGCCATAAGGATGTCGCGGCGCAGTCTTCGTACAACGGCATCTGCATCACCTCCGATATAGAGACTTGAGAGAAAAATACGGCGTCTGGCGTTGAGAATGCCGGATATTAGGTAATCGTGGAACTTGGATGGAGTATCAAGAATCTCAATGTGCGATGAAGGAATTCGAAAACTAGGGAGACTGTTATTGAAGTCCTGTAGGACAGTATTGCTGGCTAACATGATGGTATGTGACTAGAATGACGGTATGTCGTTCGAAGCCACGGGTTGGACTCACACTAAAATATCTTGAATTAATACTACCACACCAGGTTTCAACCCAAAAAAGGCAGTATATTGAGTAAAATTAGAATTCTTTTCTCGTTTACTTTTCATACCAACATCTACAACCGATTACGTGAACGTGGTGAGAATTTAGCTTGGGGCTAAATACATTAAAAACGAGCTTCCGTTCCTGGCATGTCTAACGCCACGGAAGCAACGGGTACCGAATGATACTTAACGGCTGCTAGGGTTCATAAACCCAGATTCAATGTCTTTCAACGACTGAACCAACGGACCTGGCACCTTGGCGTAATCACTTGCATCAGCACGCGCCCGTGGCGATCGTTAGTGGCAGGGATCTTGTTGGTTCAAATAGCTTTTCTGAAATCACCTGCAGCACCTATAGAACCATGGTACTAAGATCATGCGCTTAGTATATGCTACAGTTGCAATAAATTATTAGCATACCTAACGGAAATCAGTGAAACTAAGTGCAGATTCCTGCCCACCAGCTTGCGCGGGAACCAGAAGGCTTCAGTGATTTATTTGTCAAAGGCATGTACTTGCGTAGACTTCCCCACGTCCCTAAGTTCCACAGCGGCCTCGCCCTAGTTCAAACAGCCGTAAATAAGGTGAGAAATTAGGCGGAGCGACTGCATGGCTGAGTGGCTTCAAGCTACGGCGGCAGCCATAGCTCTTTCCGGACATAATTTAATTAATCAACATCCTCTTGATTTTAAAATAGCATCAATCGGCGGCTTAGTCCGCATTCGCGTCTGAGTTTCCGGTTGAAGATTTGACCAGTCAGCCTGCAGAATGACCAAGCCAACTTCACATGCGCCATTGTGCGTTATGAAGCAGCCATAGCAATTTAAGACACGCGCCTCTTCCAGTCACTGGAACAAATTCACGGCAAGGGACACAACTCAGAGCAACCGGATTACTACCATGGACACTACTTGGCTTGCTGACTCTCGGCCGGTACAAGGCTTGGCCGCGTTTCTGAACCTGCGCGTCTTGCCGCCACATGTTGACCGGATCCTGCTCAGCCTGGCATGCTTCCTGTTCATCTACATGGTTCTAGCGGGGCGCCTTGCTCAATTCTTCATGCCCAAGCAATGGAGCCGCTTTACAGAAGATGACAAGGCCAACTGGAACCGCCGAATGGTCTCACTCGCTCAGAGCCTGGTCATTGGCCCGGCTTGTCTTTACAGCATTTTTCTGCAGCGCGCGTCAACGAACCCTCCAGGCTTGATGGAGCGAGTCTGGCAGAGTTATGACCTGGAAGTGCAGATACTTGATATCGCAATGGGGTACTTTCTATTTCATTTTGCCTTGACTGTGCTCGAATACGAGAAGCACGGGATGCAGATGATGATGCACGCAACCATAGGACTATTTTACATTGGAGGAGCTTATGTATGTCTTATTAAATGCTGACCGTCAACACGCATAGCTCACTGCCTCTAGTACCCGTTTATAAACTACTACACTGTGTGGTTTCTTGCCTATGAGATGACGAACCCTTGCCTTAATATCTACCACTTCCTAAATCAGCTGGGCAAGCCAGTAGCGCCAGTCGCAATTGCGAATGCATCTGTCTGGATCATCCTCTTCTTCTTCATTCGCATCATCGGGGGCACATATGCATCAATTTCGGTTTGTGTCGATCTTTTCCACCTGAGAGAGGCGCCAATGACATTAGAGCATTTGGGTGCCCATGAATTTGCAGCCTACAAAAGGCTTGAGGCGGATAATTTACGACCGGGGCCTGTGAGAAATTGGCTCTTTATCATCACTGTCGTGTCTTCCTCAATACTCCAGAGCCTGAACTATCTGTGGTTCTATTTAATTGTTACTAGAGCTTTGAAGAAAGTCACTGCCAAGTATAGAAAGGAAACGAAGAAGGCTGATTAACGAAGTTGCGGCGCAAGAATTGGCTGATAGGAAGTGATAATAATTTGTTGTCCAACGCCAAGCTGCTGAGCTCCCATTCAAGAGACACAGAAGGTACTGGGTTGGAAAGAATTGGAATCTCGCCTCGCTTATAGCTGCATCTGCCTTGAAAAAAAAAAAGAATAAAATTCAAGCTTGAAAGTTTGGCGTATTGGCAAGGATGCAACAACTGTCTATAACTGCTACGCCAACTAGCAAAAGATTGGCATTGATACTATTCGAGCATCAATTAGACAGACAACTATAGCTTATAACTTGTAACTTCGTTACAAAGGAGGAGTGGCTCTAGGGTACGACACAACGATAGCTGAGTACGGGACTCTAGCAGCCAGACCTGTACAGTAATCTAGAAACGAGAGTAGCCACTAAATATAGATATATACTATGATTTAATAAGAGGGCAAGAAAAAGAAGTTTGTAATAACTGCGTCACTCATGGAAATTATTCTGATCCAGGGAAGTTTTCGTCATTTACACAGGTATGCTTATTTTTTGACCGGCTGTGGCGACGGAAGTGGCATTGTGGATTTCTCAGGAACACGGCTGAGAACGGTTATGACGGGTAACGGTGGCCCTTGAAGATCCTCCTAGCCGTGAGCCAATCTCGTTCATAACACTGGGCCGACAGCAGCGCCTTCATTCTTGATGGTCGGATGAAGAGCAATATTTGGTTCTCTCACTCCTGCCAGTTACATCATACAGAGAATAGGCCATGCTGCCAATACGGGCCGTTGCCTCCGGATAGTGGGAATAGCCCGACGGCCTGTGGCGTACGCTATTCGGAACCGTCGGGAGATGTGACTGGTTTTGTCAACTAAGTTGCTTTTATAGATAGCTTGGCTTCCTAAATTTAGCTGAATTTGTGACCAATCTCACCTAAGCTTAGAAAAATATAATAATGCAGCTGCTCGGGGTTATTTCTTATCCAAGTGGACTTGCTGGTTATCGTTGATTGACCGGAATTTTCGCGAGTGGCCAGACTGCTTCTGAGCTACATAAGCTTGCTTGCACGGTTCTTCACTCCGCACAGCGACATTTTCCAACTCAAATATTTTACCATGAGTGAAACTTGGTTTCAATCATATGCAAGAGCAGCGGTTCTCGCCGCGCTCCGTCGCATTCAGCATGGTCGCATAGTGATTATCTCCAAGTATCGAGACGGTGGTGAGCCGGAAATTCTTGGCGAGCAGGACGAGAATGACGAGTCGAGCCGCGAGGTGTCGATTGTTTTTAAAAACCCAAACGCATGGGTCAGGATATGCCAAGGATTTGACGTGGTAGGTTGTCTATTCAGGCACTGGCGCTAGCATTGGAGCGAACCAAGCACTAAAACAGGCATCACTTCAAAGGGATTCGCGGAAGCTTTCATGTTTCAAGAGCTAGACTGTGGCAACCTCGCCGGTCTTTTTGCCGTGAGTACCTATCAGTACGGATTTTATGTCGTGGAAAAGTACTGACGCGGCAATTCGCCTTGGTCAGCTCTACATTGCGAACAGAGGGAGACTGGGATTCTCGACAGGATCTATCTTGCACCGAGCCATCCCACAGGTTATGCGCCTAGTCTTCCAGCCGACCAACGACCTAACGCACGCGAAAATGAATGCATCCTTTCACTACGACACCTCGAACGTACTTTTTTCATCTTTTCTCTCTGCCGATATGAACTACTCCTCCGCAATATGGTCTCAGGATAAACACGAGTCTTTGGAAGCGGCACAGGAGCGAAAGATACAAACTCTACTTGGCAAGGCTCGCATCTCGTCAACCGATCATGTGCTGGATATTGGATGTGGATGGGGCCATCTCGCCATCGAAGCGGTCAAGAAAACAGGCTGCCAAGTTACTGGCGTGACACTCTCCGCCGAGCAGAGGGAGCTTGCCCAGGAGCGCATTAGGGAAGCCGGGTTGGAAGACAAGATAACAATTCTGCTATGTGACTATCGCCAGATCCCCCGGCCAGAGGGTGGTTTCGACCGTGTCATTTCGGTCGAGATGCTTGAGCACGTTGGCGACAAGTTTATGAACGACTATTTTGCATCCATATCCAGTCTATTAAAAGACAAGGGTGGTGTAATGGTTATACAAGGAATCACCTTTATTAAACCGGTAGGTGATACTTTATGTCTTGTGACGGTGATTTGCAGCCTTGAAATTAGATGCCTTGCACAAGACGCCTCAAGAGCGCCGCTGACTCTCAATAGATTCGCAACAACTCACCTGGTGTCGATACCTTTATCGACCGCTACGTATTCCCTGGAGGCTACCTACCTACCGTCAGTCAATTACTGTCATCAATCGACGTTGGCTCGCAAGGAACTCTCGAGGTGGAGACGGTCCAGAGCATCGGACCACATTATATCAAAACACTGCAGTGCTGGCGTGAAAACTTTTTGCACAACTGGGATACAATAAAGTCGAATTATATATCGAAGAATCCAGATGCCGACGAAGAAGTCATTGAGGCATACCGGCGAAGATGGCTGGTAAGTACATGCTAGGAAGGTGTAGCTACATCTGAAGCCAGCTGCCCGTGACTAACGTGGCGTTGTACCTACAGTATTACTTTTTCTATTGCGAAGCAGGATTTCGTGCGCGTATCATTGGCGACTACATTATCTCGGCGGTTAGGACCCCGGAAGAAGTTATTGAAGGGGAGGTAGTTTACTCCGCCTGAGCCTCAGAAGTTGGCCGATGAGTAAGCCAACAGCAATGACACATGATGTGTCCCATAATCTGAATGGATTTGCTCCGTTCTATATTTGCAGACACTGAAAGTTCTTATTTTCAGTCACTGTAACGCTGCATGATATTTATTTACCCTCGTGCCTGGGTGCCTTTGTAAATCTGCAGGCGGCCCAGTTCTTGTACCTGGCAGAACTAGCACTTTGCAAGAAGTCACATTATTTGTGCTGTATCTTCTCTGTAGTGCAACTATTGTTGCCTACCAAGCAGAGAATTAAATTATTCAGCGGTATATATGAACTTGTATGGGTTTCAACTAGTAAAAACATCACCACGTTGTTCAGAATAATCATCATATAGCCTAAGCTTTATTCGCACTGGATGGTAGCGGGAAGTCTCTTTCCAATAGCGCACGCATGTTGCTTTACCCTTGGAAACAGGGTGTGACAATAGGCCACACCGAGAAGTGCAACAATCAACTGCCGGGTCAGTCGAAAATGGGCGCTGCGCGCCGCGCGCCACCTTATTTTCCATATCGGAGTTCATATTGTTGACACGTTGAGTGGGGATTGTGAGCTAGACTGTAACGGGACGAGGCTTCGCACAAGTATCGGGGACTCGTGTCAGCATCTCCGAATTCAGTGTCACCGACACCGTCAAGGATACGGCGGCAATTAGCAGGGAGGTTGGGAGGCCGGCAGTTACCCCGCAATCTAGTGGCACATAATTATCCCAAAACTAAATTAAACCAACATAGTTGTGCGTACAAGAACGCCATTCTTTAATAATTAGAAGGATTCAAGAAACTGCCCAAGGGGCCATGTCGTAGCACCGAGAAGCTTAGATACTAAACGGCCAACGCAAGCATCTGTCTAGTTTACAGTTCTTCTCAAGTTTATGAATGTAGTGTTCGCACAAGACTTTCAAATGTGGAAGATTGCTCCAAATCACACGAAAAATCACCACTTACTGGCAGAGGACCGACTGCTGGTTTCGGAATCAGTGCTGCTGGCGAACTTTTCGTGACTTCAATGTACCTCATGCCACCAATAGCTTTCAACCATAAAAGACAATAATTCAGGTCGGATTTAATTGCACTCAAATATTAAAACAAAAAGAATATCCACCGAGTACAGATTAACGTATGATTAACGTATGATTAATAAAGGTACCACATATAGGAAGCACCTCCCCCCAAGAGGTTAAAACCCGGTGGCGTACTGTATCACGAACTCTTGGCAACAAAAGAGAAAGTATTTGGCCTGCCGCGGCTGGCTGCCTATAAGAAATGTAACGAAACTAGTTTTCCTTTTTTTTTAATCAAGGGATACGCCCCTCAGATTTATTGCCGGTCTAGAAGCCAACCCAAAACCAGACCTTCCGCCGCAGTAGGGGAGGCTGTGTACACACCACGTCTCAAGTCCCCTCTCTTCTCGAATATCTTGATGGTGCACATCTTATCCAGAAGTTGATGGCCTTTCATGTCGCTTCTGGGATAAAAATTGAATTAAAGACACGGAGCGCAGAGAGTTTTTACAATTACATATACAGTGACTACAACATTAGTGCGCTGCTTTCACAAACCCAAATCAAGTTACAAGTCTTTCTCTAGGTGCTTCGTGCGCTCAGCCTGTATTGATTGAGTTGTGTCGCGTGTCGATTGCTTTGAGCTGGCGGAGACTGAAAAGGCAATCATGGCGAGACTGAAAAGGAGCGTGGCATTACTAGGTCTGCCATTTACAGGACCCAATACTTGTTAACTACCTTGTTCGGACGAGGCGCCGCCACTGTGGAGTGACCTGTGGTACCTAGTAAATATGTCAAAAGATTAAGATGCCTGGTGTCAGGCAGGCGATTGGTTGATTACCTGGTGACTGGGACTATGTGTCCTGCATCAAAAGGAACTATTTTGTATGCTTAAACTTTGTCTTACCTTCCGTCTCAGCCCCGGATGATCCGTAAGGTTCACTGGATTTTGAAACTGGAACTCTACGGAGTACCTTTACAACATACCAAAGTTTCTGACGCCGTCACCCATGTCCTGTCCAGCTCGGCTACTCCTAGGCTATACGAGTCAGGGCCCTCGTCCTGTCTAGTTGCAGAAGGCGTCAAATAGTGCTTGCTGTTGTTGGTGTGATTATTTTATTTCCTCCTTAATCGTTTTAGCTCACAGCATGTCACAAAGTCAAAAGGTACTGAAACATCTGAGAAAAAGTGCAAAGGCACTTCACTTGGTACTAATTAATAAAAAAGTAACGCCGAGTAAAAATGAACAAAAGCAGGGTATCAAAATGGTTCGCGGCCGTCGGCAGAGGTTGAACGACTAGGCGACAGCTCCTTGGCGCTCTCCGTATCAAAAGGTTTGGAGAACCTCCCAGAGTGGGAAGAGCTTTGAAAGCTCTGATCAAACCGGCGAGCATTGGCGCCCACTCCCGCCGACGAAGAATATTGCCGTGACTGGCTAGCATGCGAGGATGTTGACTTTGGCGGTCCGCTTATCGGCTCAATAACGGTGGGCTTGCGGCTGTTTCGCAAGTCATTCCAGAAGTTCTTGCACGCGGCCCAGGACGTGAGGGCGTAAATGCAGCCGTTCCAGAAACCTTGCAGGGGAATGACGAAAGCGCTCATGAAAGTGAGCGGAACACTGATTTCGCCATCATGGATGACCGAGTAGAGGCGATTAGCACTCGAGGGAATCCATGTGATGAGAATCGCCGTGAAGAAGAGCATAGCACACTTGGCATAGGACCAAGCAGCCTTGTTTAGTTCATGGTGACGACGGCGAGTTTGCATGGCGCTAATAGACGTCGTATGGGTACCAAGAGGCTCGAGTTGCAGACCGTTATGGGCGGTTGAGGCAGGCTTGCTCGAGATTCTGACCTCTGTGGTTTGAATGGGGAGCGTTAATTCATTGCTCACGGACACCGGGTCCTGGCTGGAGTGGAAATTTTGGAGCAGCTTGCGTTTCTTGTAGATGGTGATTCCAACGGAAATGTAAATGGAGAAGATGACAAGGATGACAAACCTAGGTGTTATTGTCAAAATGGCGACGGTCCATGGAGTACGAGGTCATGTTGCGCTTACCAAATTGGCCCATAAACAGTCGCAATTCGCATAACCTGCCACTCTTTTGATATCCAGCACCAGAGGAGAGCACTGCCGTAGACTTTGGTTCCGTGCGAGTTTTTAACAAAAAGAAAGACCAAAGATGAAATCATGGGTATACCATAGCAGAGGAAGATGTATGGAATCTCCATTCTGCGCAGCGAAACAGCGTCAAATTTGCGGTAAAAAGTCAAGTAGACATTGACAGCCATGGCCAGTGCCCAGTAAGCGTCAGCAGATAGGAACCTTTCATTGTTCGTCAGCGATGACTTCCAAAAGGGCTAAGTAACAATAAAGATGGGTGGCGGAGGTCATACATCTGCATCAAAAATCCCTGAAGCTGACACCCAGGAGAGTGAATGTTGTCAAGGTAATCGCGAGACATGAGAGTGCCAACATTGATCATGATGTTGCCAAAACAAGCATAGAAGACGAGTCTGTTGATGGGCTTTTGGTGAAAAGCGCGGGACATGCAGAATGTAGTAATGACGAAGACAGAACCAAGCAGCGACAAGGCTGAGCAGGCTCTCGCAAGGATACTAGCAGCCCGGAGCTGGCCTGCACTGAGTTCTGCCATTGCTTGTGCCAGCTGAAGCAAATGGACTAGGCGTTGGTGCTTGGATAGTATACGAGTTCAAAGACCCAGGACAGAGATCCAGGTCCAATATCAGTATTGACGTTGGTAATCGATAACAAAAAGAAACTAAGAAATAAAAGAAGTTGAAGGGGTATCGAACGGTTATGAAGGCGGGGTTTGAATATTAAGTTATTACACTAAATCGGCGGCAACATCAATACAGCTGATCGTCTTGCAGGGAGGTGAGGAAACAGGTGACACACTGACCTCCCAACATCCAAAAGAGAGCCATTGACGCCAAAACTGAAAGAGACCTTGCAAGCCATTGCCAGGGGCGAGAGAGTAGGTGGACAGTTTTATCAAATTGTGCAACGCCAAGCTGAGCCAAGCCCTGTTCGTCCGATCCCGTCCCCCACTTGGTAGCCATCTTCATGTGTGCAGCGCGCCACCAACATTGTCCCTAAAAATTGACTGCAGCAGAAGGCTATATTCGACCGCGTATTGCCGGTCAGGGCGAACAGACTACCACAATGGGAGCTATTCTCTGGGGAAACGCGGAGAAATACTACCCAACTGCCAAGTTACAGCGTCCGAGCGCAGCCGCAACGACCAAGTTAGTGGCAATCCTCTGGATAGGTGCTTTTAACCAGCTGCTAGTGCCTGCACCAAGCTTTCGTCCAGATACTGGTGACGATCTTTCGTGCTAGAGCCTGGTATGGCCTTACGGGGCACGAGCCTGAGGTGGTTGGCCAGGATGTCAGAGTCAAATCCCTCAGGGCCCATGGTCAGCACTCGTCGTCAGCTCTCTGCAGCAATTAACCATAACTGAAAATAAGCACTAGATCTCCAGGTACGCAAGATGAATAAATGCACAAGAGACAAAAGCCACGTGGTTCCGGAACAAAATTCCAGTTCCAACATGCTGTTGGCAATTTCGCATAATTGACGACAATTATGGAGTGCGGAGTACGGACTTGAGTTCATACCTCGACTTTTATGCCACCGCCACATACCCGTCCTGGAACCAGTTCACACTCGGCCAGGGTTATGGTGTCAATGCGCTGCGCCATAAGCCCGACAAGGACAGCCAGCTTACCTGGCGCCCTCCGGGGTCGCCGCGCATTCTCCTCCCACTTCCCAGTTCTTCAGTGGCGTCTCAGCCGCAAGATGCCACGCTTGGCGCTATCGGCGGTGGCTCAAACAACGGTCTGGTCTGGAACAGCCCCTAATAAAGGGCGACCCATGCAAATCGTGGTCAAGATTTTCCCACCATGCAAATATGGTGGCAGCAGTGTCTGTGATTCTTTCTTCGCCAGCCCGGAGTTGTATACGAACGACGGCCGTGGTCTCTAACGGGAAGAATCATACTGCCGACCGCCACCAGGTCACGGTTGGAACTCTTATTCGCAACAATCTATATGCATTGAAAAGGCCCGTGCTCGAGACTACTGCTGGAACGAGATCCTTTGCGATCGACATTTGGAACCATTCAATGCCACTTGTTACTCTTTTTAACGGCTCGATATTAGTACACCCATACGTTGAAGCATTTAAAACAATGCACAGACAGCACTGTGACATTTTCCGTTGCGGCACAGCAACTGAAGATTATCCGTGAAAGACGTATCAACAGCTCCATCGCATGTTTGAAGTTGATGTAAAGGCTGTCGCATCGCAGAGACTGGGCCGACACAGGGCTAATTACAATTACTTGTGTCTTGCTGCAAAATATGAGCCCTCCGCCAGTAAGAGTCATCCTCTTGTTAACAGGTGGGAGCTTTTGCTACCCTGTAGATGACCACACACATGGCTCTCTGGATGCATTGCTGCCACAGGTTGCATAGGAACTGCAATTTAGTTACAGAATTTTCAAAGTGGACCGGAATAGCCCAGCTGTAACCTTCCGAGAAATTTGGAAGAAGGACATAGTCATGGAGTGGCTGCACACTGTCTTTATATGCTTACGCAGTCGCATGTAGGTATGTAGAGTGCTTCAAGGCCGCGACGCTACATGGACAATTTCTGTAAAGTTCACCCAACGGCCTCTTAGTTGAGTAGCCCGTGGAAGCGAAGACCAGCAACTGGAACTCGAACTGCACGGGATCCTGGTTTCCTGACCCAACAGTTTCGGCCGCTACTATTGCCGCAATGAAGCATAGCCAGCCCACATTCCCGCAAGTGAGTGCCATTGTTCGGAAAGGTCCGCTTAGCGTCCGAAATGTCCGCAGCAATTGCGGGCTGTAACTAAGAGCCAAGCACCATCTGCCAAGCAATTCCGCACCAGCCAAGAGATCTACAAACCACAGTCTACATGACATCTCTGTAAATACCATTATTAAGAGAATAGGTGACATGGAGCCTCGGCTTGACGCATAGGTGCCCCTGTTTTACGCATTTACGAGTGTTGTTTTGTTGACTGATACTCCCCGATGTTACTAGCTCGGTAACTAAAAGTAGGCCGCGCTGACGTAGAAGCAGAGTGACGTTTGCATCCATCCTGCACACCGAGTCGTTAAAAATTCTCGTGATTTCTCAACAATTACATGTTGCTGCTGCAACTCTGCGTTCCACTCTCAACTCAGGAAAGTTAAATAAGAGAGGCGACTTACTTCTCAGCAAAGCTAAATCTCAGAGTTTTCAATTTTTATTCTTTACTTTCCACGTGCAACGGCTCTGACCTCTACTGCCCAAACAAACGCTAAACATCATGGATCTCACAGCCAAGGCACGCGAGCGAGTTGACGAATTTGTCGCTCGAAATGTGTAAGTTTCCGGTAATAATACCACAAGAATATACCAATGCTGATGCACATGGCCAACATTACAGCAAATATTCCGAAAATTTCACTCCCACACCACCCATTTCCAAGTTGATGGAAATTGCGAGGGGCAATCCAATCGGCAATATCGTAATCTGTAAGTTGACTGTTCAACTTGACTCATTAAGCGCGCAGTGAATTAATTTATTTTGGCAGTGACTTGTGCGGACCCTCGCATTATACCGGAGGAGTTTTTCGACTTTGGGCGATGCAGTGAGTAGTGCTTCATGATTGTCGAGATGTTGAGAGCGTCAACTTCAAATCGTCAAATGCTGTGCCCTGTATTGTCAATTCTAACAATCAGCAGAGGCGGCTGTCATTCGAACTGCTGGTGGCAGGAGCATGGATTGCATGCGCTCTCTCCAAATCCTTGACACTGTAGGCAATGTCGGAACTGTTATTGTAGTGCATCATACAGGTGGGTCAGCTCCTTTCCTTTCAGTATGGCTTCTTGCAACCTGGCAAAATAAATCTAACCTTTTGAGATAGATTGTGGTGGTCTTACCATCACCGACGACGATGTACGTCGACGTATGGTTGAGAGAAATGCTGAAGAGGCAGCAAAGGTTCCTCTCACACAAAAGTTTGGCACCTACAAAGAGTAAGTGCATTAAAAAGTATTCCAAGGGGCTGGCGACTAATGAAAGCATATAGTATTGGGCTTGATGAGAGCATCCGACAGGACTGTGCTGAAATAAAGGCCGCGCCGTTCCTTCGCAAGGACCTTCTCGTAGTTGGGTTTGCCTATGATGTAGCTACAGGCCTCTTGCGGGAGGTTGTTTAGGGCAGTGGTATTGCGATAAACCAAGCCTGTACAGCTAATGGCGATTTACTGGATACCTGGTTTGGTAAACTGGCCGCGAGCCTGTCGCACTGGCATTCCTGCAACTACTTATCGAGTCTTTGACCACGGAACACGCTGCAAAAGCTCTGCCAAGGAACTCCGAATCAAGGCCATATATCTCCTTTATCCATAATTTCTGTGTATATTGACATATTTTGTAATTAATAAGCCTACTGCCCCGATAAACTATCCTCCTTCACCTTCCAATGCTTGCACTGCCAGCGTAGGTCAACTTTAGAACCATGCGCAATTAATTTATAGCCACATCAGCCATGTAGATTCTACTCTAGTATTCTCACTTGGAGCAACCGCTGTTGCTTTGTGAATATTAGAAGTAATTCGCAACGCAGTAGTTCTCAGTCGGAAGCCGGTGCCACGGTCAGTGGCCAAGGTGGCAGGCAGGCTTTCCTCTGCCGACCAGAAGTGAATTTCGAGACATGTATTTCATTAAGCGGAAATCATGGCTATTATGGAATTCATGAGAAAAGTGAAGAAACTTGAGCTAGCTCGTTACTTCATTGTAATTGTGTTCAAGAGCTGCAGCTGAAGCCTGCGTAGCAGACAGCCAAGCTTTGGCGATGTTTATTTTGTGAGATTAAAAGTCAATACTTAATTTGATTAAAACCAAGTGCTTTGGGAGGCTCTCAAGGCTTTGATTAAGCTATAACTCAAATCCTCTCATCCCTTGCTACCATAAAGGCACCCATTGCACTTTGCTTCAATGCATTAGGGTTGTACCGCTCAGGATACAGGCTCATCATTGTGCCAAACAGCTCATCAGCATCCTTGGGATCGCCCTCCAGTACGCGTCCAAAGTCTTCAATGTATTTTCGAGTCGCCGCCAAATGCCACGCTCCATCAATCTCCTCCGGCTGCCGGTGTCCCGGAACAACGTAATGTGGACCGAGGGCTTCAATCTTTTCAATGGCGCGAATCCATTCGTCGCGTTTCGCCTTTGTATTGGCGAAAAACAGCATCTGGTGTACTTGCCCATAAACAACATCGCCACAGACTGCCAGTTTAAGGTCAGGCACCCAGAGCGCAGTGGTGGAGTAGGTGTCGGAATGACCACAGTCAACGACCTGGAATTCCCATCGGTCTTCGAGCTTGAAGGTGGGCTCCAAACCTTCAAGGGGCTTTGCCAAGACGAAAGGGCGAGCAATTTGGCCGTCTGGGAAACGTTTTCCCCAAAATTCGGTGAAGTGTGGTTCCGCAATGGAGTCTTGCATGTGTGCCACTGTGCCTTTGGTGGCGATTGGTACTGCTTCTGGAAAGCTCTTCAAAAGAAGCGGCAGACCGAAGAAATGGTCACCATGGCCGTGCGTTATGTATATGTATGATAGCTTTTGATGCGGAGCTACTTTCTTGATCCATTCGATCATGTCTTCAGTCTGCTTGATCGTGAGTGGAGTGTCGACGAGAACTGCTTCCTTGGAGGAATAGACGAGAGTGCAGGATATCGGGGACCAGCTTGGCTCGGCAAAAAAAGATGGCGACCGCGTAGCTAGAGCGGGAGACGCAGTGTAGACTGCTGAACGTAGTTCCGCCATGGTTGAAAGTGTCTTGGTTAAAAATGAATTTTGCGAGAATCAACAAGCCATCACAGGCAAACTTGAAAGAGCGTCGGAATCTGCTACATTAAATAGCAAACCATCAGTCAGTGCATTTGTTGAATGACATCCTCTGTGAAGGAAACAGAATTATTAAGCCCATGGCTTTGAAGTAAGCTTCGGATCGCCGGATCTGCCTTCTGCCACTTGTGCTGTGTTGAGGGACGAGAATACATGCATTTCTCAAACTGTTGTGGTCCTCACTCCCACCAAGTACCGAGCTTGCGGCCTTGTCCGATGAGGCGCTATATTTCGGTGTCCATGCCAACGCAGTGCGGACAAGTAAGCCCCCGCCCCGAAGCTGTTCATCTGCGGCGGGGTTGTTGTCTAATCCTCCCAACAATGTAGTGTAGCCAATGGCAATTTTGACTTTTGACCAGTATTAAGATTCCCATCTCCGGCTTGAATCGCCCGATGACCAGAGTCATCATCGTGGAACACACTCGCGACTGCCGGCGCGAACTTGGCGACATCCAGGCTAGCTAAAGGGTGTTTTGGTTGACAAATTGCCTTTTACAGTGGGCAGCCCAATTCTAAGCCATCTCACAACACTCCATCGCCCTTGACCCGTTTAACGTCCATTTTTTGTCAGAAGGTGAGCATGGAATGAAATAGCGAGTAGCACGATACTGTATTCTAGGACCACTGCCGATGCTATAACCCGGCCCGAGCCGGAGATGGGAGTCAACGGCAGGATGAGCCTTCTTAAATCCCAAGACGACGCTAAAAAGCCCACAGCGCACAAATGATGCAATGACCACTTCGTACACTTGCGTCATATTGTGCTTGCCTATGTACAAGCATGCCGCCTGGCTGCTCAATTGTTGCTTAGATGGACCTTGCTAGGTTACCATGTGTTGAAGTTATTCTCAAGTCATAGAAAGGTCGCCCGGCATGTGAGAGCCCAACAAAGCACACCATTCCAAAGTAAACCCCGCGTTGGGCACAAATGCAATAACTTGAGCGCTAAACTTGGGGATTTTCTTTAAAAAAAAGAGAGAGAAAAAAAGAAAAGAATAATTAGAGTGTTCAAGCAGCAAGTCTATGTTAAAGAATTTCATTACATGATATAACTACATTGCAAAAAAGGGCATTTATCTATGTAGGTGACCAAACTTGGCTGGATGATCTAGATTGTCACACTATCCAATCTCAGTCGCCACAAACTTTCAGAACTCTGCATTGTACGAGTGTCCACTTTTCCATCTTTGCTCTCATATTGTGCAGTTTTATTCCCTGGTTCAGAATTATTTGTTCTCTACCTGCATTTAGAAATATAGGGACGAAGAACATTTAGAAATATAAGGACCAAGAACTACCGAAATGAATTTGGCACTGACGTGTCACCGTACCATTCGCGCTAAAAACAAGGCCAGCTTCACTAAAAATCAGGCCAGCTTCACAAACTTGTTGGGTGCCATTTTCCCCTCTTCAGCTGTAAAGACATGCTGTAAAAGCGGCTGACTTGCAAGAAACTAACTCGTTTACTTCGTAAAAGTTTCGGCATGGTGTGCGCTAAAACGATCAGCGTCGATGATAATATCACACGTACATATAAAGACACGTCTCCTCGCACTTGGTGCGTACATGCGTGACGTTCTCACAAGACTCCGTAAAGCTATCCTCAACGTGCATGTTCTATACTTATTAAACACTGAATATACGCCAAAAGATTCAACACATTGTACCTTTATATTTCCTTCTGGATACTCTTATATTTGCCATCAATGGCTGCGGCTCCCCTACCCCCTTTAGTCCCCGAAGGATGGTCCGAATATCCGCCCCGCAGTCCGATCCCACGCCTTGCCCTTCATGAATCCACGATCCTTGAAAACGTCAATGCTAGTCAAATAGTGGACGACTGGGTTCTAAATCTCGGCAACGCCATTGAAGGGAAGAATGCCATATTGTTTGAAAGCCTCTTTGTGCAGGAATCGTGGTGGCGGGACCTGGTGGCGCTGAATTGGGATGTGTCATCGAAGTACGGACCCAAGGCCATCAGCCCTCATGTGCTCGAATCAACCCATGGGCTGGGACAGATCAACGTGATCCGAAATCCATCACTGAAACCGCGACTGGAGATATTGGGACCGGCGACTTTTATCCAGGCCGGGTTCACCTTCACTAACAAGTTCGGCAGCGGGCGTGGTATGATCCGATTGACAAACTGCGGACCTGGCGAGTGGAAGGCATGGACTGTCTCGACAGAGCTGGATCAACTCTCGCAGCCACGGCAAGAAAATGGACGAGCGAATGGACATGAAACTGGGAAAGCAGAGAAAAAGACAGACGAGCTGCAAGTTCTGGTCATTGGTGGTGGTAAGCTGTACCCGCTGCTCATCATTACTCTCCTATTCTATTTGTCACTGATGCTAATGACATTGGAATGACTCTTGCAGGCCAGTGTGGTTTGAGCTTTGCCGCTCAACTTGAGCACATGGGTCTTCGATACTTGCTGATCGAAAAGACAGACAGAATTGGTGACTCCTGGCGCAACCGATACAGCTCTCTGAAGACGCATACGCCCATGGTGATGGATAGTCTCCCGTTCATGAGCTACCCAACCAACTGGCACAGAAACAGGACCAAGGATCAGTATGGTGATTGGCTGGAGTGCTACAGCAAAATAATGCAGCTCAAGATCCGTACGAGTACATTAATCAGGAGAATTGTGCGGGATGAAGTGAATCACATCTTTACCGTTGAAATGGAAACGAACGGAACCCCATTTACCGTGACAGCTAGGCATATTGTTCTCTCGACAGGTCTGCACGGCGGCCAGACTGCACAGCTAAACGTGCCTGGACAGGACACCTTCCGAGGCGAACTCTACCACTCATCCCGGCACAAGTCGGCGTCCAATGTCTACAACCTGGCTAACAAGAGCATTATCATAGTCGGAGCCGGAACCAGCGGACATGACGTTGCCAAAGACTTTGCCGACCACGGTGCCAAGAGTGTAACTATGATACAGCGCAGTCCCAGCATCTTTGTCTCCATGGAGTCGCTTGACAATATTATACTTGGCCTCTGGATGACCCCGCACCTGACCACTGAGGACGCAGATCTCATCGAAACATCTTTTCCCAACGCTCTGGCACTCACCCTCGCGTCTGGCACAACGCCCGCCTGCGCAGAGTTTGATAAAGAGCTCATTCAGGGCATGGAGAAGGCTGGTATGGCCATTAGAAAGGGGGAGGACGGGATAGGATTGCTGGACCACCTGATCCTAAAGTCTGGCCATCTCTATGTTGATCAAGGCGCAGCCCAGATGATTGGAGACGGCAGGATCAAAATCCGCAGGTCAAAGGAGGGAATCGGTGCATTCTACGACCGCGGCCTCGAGCTGGCGGATGGAACTAGGCTAGAGTCGGACGTGATTGTCCTGGCCACTGGCTGGAAACGAACAGGCACTGTTGTCGAGCAGCTTCTGGGCAAAACCATTGCTGACACCGTGAATGCCCAAGAATGGGGAAATTTGGACGACGAGTCTGAGCGTAAAGGGGTAAGTGCATCATCACTGCTTCAACTCTTGTCTTGTAATCTGTATTGCTTGCCAGATTTACTTTTCCTGGGGGGAACCAGGCTATGCAAAGTCATCTTCCGCTAACATGTTGCTGTGTTTAGTGGTGGCGACCAACCGGCGTTCCAGGCGTGTGGTGTATGTCGGGCGCCATCAGTTGGGCGAGACAGTATTCGAGGGTGCTTGCACTCCAAATTGACGCCGTTGAGAGGGGCTATAACGACCAGTACTATAAACTGGAGATTAAATCCCAGATCTAACATGATTGGAATACACGACGTTTGCTTGGCCAACTATATTGCCGCAAAATTATACCTTGACCACACCAGCTGTGAGGCTAGCAAGTAATGTATCAACTTGACGGCAGACTCAGCCATCTTTATTCAAATTCTGATCTATTATAACCTGGATGTCGCCGTTCCATCCACAAAAACCGCCTCTGCCTCTGCAAAAGTGGTGTTATTGCCGTCCAGTATCTCAGACTGTATCCAGGCTTCGTCGTTCTTCGCTTTCCGTTGCAGCCAGGTACGTACCATGTGTGTACCTGGCATCACCATCGGCTTCTTGTATTTGATGCTAAATTCAAGCACACAAGCGCTGTCGCCCTCACTGTTAAACAAGCGAGTCGCCGTTCTCATCGAAGCATGTATCACGTTGGCCGTAAGATCTGCATCTGCTACATTCTCTCGACGGGCAACACTATTGCCAAGATCGAAGAGGCACAACAACTCCCCTGCAAAGGAACTATTGTCGTCCACGAGTGGTTGCATAACTGAGGAGGTGGAAGATGATCGAGGCCGATACAACGCTTGCCATGCCTGTATCATGTTGGATGCTTGCAATGTACTGGACAGAAGCGAATGCGTCGGAGTATTTTCTCTACCATCATGCTGGAGCGGCCAATTTGGATCGATTGGCGTGAGAGTAGAGTCAACCATGAGCTGTCGGCACCATAGCGGAGAGGACCGGGCGCCAAAGGACGCTCTAGACTTGTCCGATATGGGCGCCTTAGAAACGGTTGGGTTTGCAAGAAAAACCATTCTCAAGGCCGTAAACTTGATCTTGTGCTTCAATTAAAATAGTGGAAAAGCTGATACTGATACGGCCCTCCGCAGACCCAAATCCTATATTTATATCGACAGAGAGATATGATCAGCGAAGCACTGACTCGCAGCAGTCTTTTCGGTTTTACGGCACTTGATGCTGACATGTGCGTTCATGCTGTGAGCACACCATATGGCCATCTTTTTACAGTATTGAGGGTAATTCATTCGCTTTGAAACCATATGCAAGAGTGAACAGTTGCCTCATATTCATATCAAAAACGTTTTGCTTTACATTTAGCGAATATTCTAAGCGCCCATCCGGCCGGAGAATAGCACTTTTCGAGATGCTGGTGCGCTCTCTTGCTTGTTGCGTGCCTCTGTGAAACGCTTACCAATAGCTGAGTCCACGTGTAGTAAATCTTTCCTCGAGGTAAACAAATCGAAATTAGTGGCTGTTAACGGTCAAAAATACGCACCAGTGCCATTTACTCGGCAATCTAACTAAAGAGGAGTTAGTTCCTGCAAGCTAATTTCTCACCATGTTGAACCAACAGGAAAACGGCCCTCTCAGCGACTCAGTGTCACTGACAGCGACCCTCTTTTCGGCCCGAAGTAGTTGCAACAACCGGCCCGAAGTAGTTGCAACAACCGGCCCGAAGTAGTTGCAACAACCGAACCGTGATTACAAATCTACATTTTCATGTACAATACCAATTATTGCTCAATAGAGCAGCTTTCATATTAAAACCATTATGATATACTAAATAAGAGCTTTGAAGCCTTTTCAGTAGTGCAAGGTACTGTCAAACAACCGCCGCGACCCATAAATAGGCAGGCAGAAAAATAGTTGACACACATCAAGAATTTCAACTTACACTTATCACTGCGTATAAACGAAAAGGCAAAGATGGTTAGTCTATGTAACTAACCTACCAACTGTTAACTCAGTTTAAAGCTGATGCTCACCATCTCAGGGGACCATTTAGTTCGGCCTAACCTCTAGCAGGTACAAATTGGAGGGCTGGGGAAGCCTGACACTTATTTGGCATTCGTAAGAATTTATCTCAAGCGAATTTACCGATTCGATTCCAATTCGCCAGATGTCCAATATTGCCTGGACGGGTGGTTAGATGTTTAACGGGCGGGGAAGGATTCATTCTGTAGCATGGGCATGTGTTTTCCTGTGCTGCCACAAGTGGTGCCCGCAACAAAATGTGAGCAAGGATACTGTTGTATCAAAAGAAGGCTCCTGGTTATGGTTGATTCCTGCAGTCTGGCACTGTATGAGGAGTTCCCAAAGTATCATTCTGGGGATTGGCCAGTCTCGTTCTTTTCGAACCGACAAGCGCACTGGGCATAGGAGCAGTGGCCATGTCTCTCAACTCCGGATCGCGGTTCTGGACCTAACGCACTGCAAATTAGTATTATCCAATCTTAAGAGCGCGACTCTGACCTGCCATAACCAGTATGCTGGCATCGACAGCTTGAGCTGCTCCTATGCGTTCCAGCTGAGCTCTTTTAGTTGGCGAGACCCACCGCCAGCCTCTCCTCGCCACAGCGAACACAGATACTAGCTATTATCTTTAAAGGCCGTTCTGTTGGCAGGATCATAAATAGTTACAAGGCACGGCACTGAGAGGTGCGCCTCTCAGTAGGCATGCTTTTTGGGGTCTTGATGATATTCAGAATCTAGCCACGGCTGGAGGAGGAGATCCTCCACTATATACAGAACGTCAGAAGCAAACAAAGCAAACATCAAACAGGAAAAAATATCTGTAGCTACCGTGATGACCTCGTATCTAGGGTAGGCTTCCGTTGGTTATGGTGCTGACTTCTGGAGGCCTGCAGCAGGACTCAGGCTTCGCTGGATACGATACGCTGCTTAACTTGAGTCAGCAGTCACAACACTTCAGTCAAGCATAGAGCCCATGTAGGTACCAAGTTACGGGGTATTCCAAAATTATAGCCTGTACTCCGTACGGAAAGGCCAGGATTAAACTCTATCCGCGCCAACCGGTCATATCGGGAAACTTGGCCGCATTGTTGTAGCGCCTGAGCATAAATGACTGCCGCTGGCGCTAGTGATTCTATTAAATCTTTTGGGTTACCATCAGAACGAAACCTAAAATGGAGATTAAAGCAAAGGAGCACAGAACGTGAACGTATGCACAGCAAGGGGATACATGCAATTACAAAGGCTGCACTAAATTAAAATTGCCTCGAATTCCTTACTACTTCACTCTTCTTAGTTAATAGTAGAACCGGAATACTGCCCAGCGTTTGTATATGTACTGTTGACAACCATAGAAACACTTGCTATGCGTATCTACATTTATATATTGTAGACTTTTTACATACCTGGAGCTGCTTTGCGCCCCGCCATGCGAGCCCATCGTTATGACCCGAAATAAAGAAAAATAACGCCACACAGACTTCTCCCCGACGACAATAGATAATTGAAACTAAGCGTCGTTTTTGATCATATCCCAGACCTCAAGGAACCCGCCCACACGGCCCAGTAACACCATGCTCCCATCCACCGAAAAAGCAGCGGACGTAACTGGTGTGCCGCCGCCAGGGCACTCCGCCACAGTCACCCCGGTGAGAATATCCATGATTTCAAAGCCGTCCTCGTTCCGACACAGCATGTGCTTGCCATCTGCTGAAATAGCGAGCGGAATCCCCTCGGCACGGCGCACTGAGGAGCGAGTGTCGGACGCGAGTTGGCTGGCGTAGGGGAACCAAATATACACCGTTGAGCCCCAGATGGAGACGATTGTCGAATCGTCCGCCACTATGAGCGCACCGGGATAACCAGCGCCATGTCCTTCAATTTCGAGCTTTTCAATGGTCCTGCCCGTGGCGGGGTTCGTGATGCGCAAGGTGCCGTCGCGGGACCCCGTGACGAGGTTCCCATCTGGCATGAACGCTGCGAGGGCAACCTCGTCCATGTGGGAGTTGACGCGGCCGAGCAGTGCCCCCGTACACGCATCCCACACGCCCACATGGTTTCTCTGTGGCTCCCCCGCTGCAATGGTGCGCCCGTCTGCGCTCCAGACCACGGGCTCGCAGCAGGCACCCTTGATCTCGTGCGAGGTCTTGCCGGTTCTGAAGTCACGGATCAGGACGGAGCTCGAGAATCTGTACTCCCCGAAAAGGCCGACCTGCTTGGCGGAGTGGCGCAGCGTCGCAATGTGCTGGGAAGACGGATCGGAGCTCATGCCAAAAGCGGGCGGAAAGGCGGCGTGCGCGGCAGGGACCTTGGAGAGCCCGCGCTGGGAGTTGACCTCGAATAAGTCAAGCCAAAATTGGTCCCCATGGCCGCTATTGAAGGTTACATAGGCAATAGGGTTACTGGCAGAGGCGGAGAGGCCCACGCTGTGAATTTCGCTGCACGCGTTGAGCCGGCGGTAACGCAGGCTCAGGGTGAGTTTCTGCGCGACCCCGGCAGAAAAAAGAGAGGCATCAGCCTTGGACGACCTATATCCTTAGATTAGCGCCGTTCTTCTACTTGCTCTTTTTGAGTCTTCAGACTAACATGCCCGTGGCTTCGCAAAGACTGCGTGAAGCTCTTTGATTAAGGGGCAGTTTATTTGTAAGTGGCATGAAAAATGTTGGAGAGAGTGTTGACAATGTAGTTGACTGTTGACTGTGTATCCACTCCTCTGTAGCTAGGCAATGTAGGTACACTCTGTTCTTTGTCTGAACGGCTGCATAAAGTACTCTTTCATACTATGAGTAAAAACATAGTCTTCTAGAATAAGCTGAGTTAAGCGTATGGCAAGGCTGGTCTTGGGACATAGGGCTTACGAATCGGAAGTTTCCGTGCATTAAAATGTTATCCACAATCAAAATTAGTCATTGATTTGAATAACGTTGGCTATAACTAGAAAGCGCGGCTTGGGCGTGACCAGGGGGAAATGGCAGAGGACTTCTCTGGCGACACTTAATGTGGCTTGCGCCCCATACCGACATTCCGTCAGCTTATTTTAGTTATACTTACCGGATAGAGTTTCTATGGCCGCTCTCGTGGCTCCTTTCGATCGCCCCGCTGTTGCGGTCCGAGAGCGAGCAGAAAAGCCATGACTATGGATGTTTGGACCTTGATCGCACGATTCATGGGTTTGCCGGCAAGATTGGAACAGACGGTGCAACCATAAATTGCCGATTTTTGGCCTTCAGAGTTCACTGGCTGAGCCCGCCACTGCAAAAAGTACTCGTTATTGAGCAGCTGGTAGAAAAACAAACAATAAATTGCAGCGTATTGTTGCTCAACTGGAGTCCAATCGATGAAAGTAGATCTTTTGAACCACAGCTGTCTAGTTTATGTCTGTCTGGGTTGCTTAAGAACGCAATTTCCAGCAGCTTTCAAGGTGTTGAGGGCAATTAGTAAAACAGCATTTGGATATGCCCTCTATCCATCTACGTACACTGGTGCAAAAGGTTCATCGAGGAATGTGTGCGTAATCTCATCAAGGCAATGTAGCGGTCGTCTACATTATATACAAGCCCGTTCTGTTGCCCGCCCTACCTGCTCAAAGCATGAAGCACTCGTAGTCCAATTTTATTGTGTTTCGGTTGCCCGGTAGTCCAGTTCTACGCCACACCGCTGGCCTTGCTCAAAATAAGGCATTTGCGGAATATGGTTGCCTCCCACAAACGAGTGTAGCTGTAAAGCTGACAAGCTTTAGATTGTGTTCGCAAATGAACATTTATAATTGATCGGCCGGTTTCTAACTCACTAGAATCGTCTATATCAGTGTATCCAGTTGATATATATGGAGGGCAATCGCATGGGCCGGTCCTGTCGTACAATTGGGATACAGCCGGTATCGTCCGTAAAATATTTCTCTCGTCGAGGAGTTGTCGTATCTGCTCCTTTTGTCGCATATTCTCTTCGGCCATTTGCTGGATCATCATGTTCGATTGCTGAATGCGCGTTGCCAGGTCCTCCAAGTGTTTTTTCCTTCTTGCTCGAAACGCATTTTGTCTAGAGCCTAACAATTAGCGAACCCATCTATTAAGTTGGGGAAAAAAACCGGATGGGACGGCGGCACACGAACGCTGCTCGATTCTGGGCCTGTCGTCGAAGCTTTGATTGCATCAGCCTCCCGTCATGGTCAGTATTATAGCAAGTAGGTTCTCTGACGGCAGATCTCTGGTAGTCCGGTTTTGGGGAACTGAGACGTTTCGCAGAGCCTTGCCGCGGAGAACATTGTAAGACGCAATCCTGGCTCTCGGATGCCAGGGCGAATGAATTCTCAGTTGCAGTCGCCATGCGCGAGCCTTTGCGCCGTTGGAATGAGCTGCCCAAGGGTAGATAATTTCCTGCTGAAAAAAATGACCAATTTAGAAGACACTGGAGTTGTTGGACAGCAATGATTGTGGTTGTACTGTTTCGTAACTTTGGTTGCCACGGCTCGTTGTATGGACTGGATGGAAGGGTGGCGCTGGACTGACTTGTCGTGTGTGTCTTGTTCACCAAGCATGTGACTCAAACCAATGAAGAATGCAGTGCTAATATTAGAGTGTACGGGAATTAACTACGCCGTGTTGACGATTAAATTACCGACACGAGGAAACAAAACAGCGAGGAACAGCAAAACGGTTAACTACTTGACTCAGTTATTTTTAACGGCTCATCATGATCCACTTGCTAAACGTCACTAGTTATGCCAATCCTGTTTAAGGCCTTGTCGCATCAATATTACGGGGCCAGGGGCATAAGACATCGGCAATTTTGCCGACCGCATTGCGATGCCGGGAAATACTTAATCGACGTCACGGAGCTCCGGCAATTAAGCTCACTGGTGGTACATTGTAATTCAAGTAGTTAGTCTGCGGAGACTAGTAACACAAAAGAGGCGCACTGCACTTATCCAGACCCACGGCTGTGTCATTTAACTGATGGTCTGGTCACCTCAGATTTGCGACACACGCTCCAGCAACTAATAAGCTTTTGCCCCACCCGGAGTTTGCCAAGACCGCGTTGTTGACAGGGTATACGAAGTGTGGCTTTTGGTTGGCAGTGATATCAATGAATGGGGGGCGACGCTTCGTAGGGATAAGAATAGCTCATACTATGCAAATTGATGACTGGGACGGGACAATAGATTTCAATATTAGCAGACCGAAGGGGAACGCGCTTTTACATTACGCCGGCCTATTTGGACGGGTGTTGAATCCATCACATAATACGGCTGCTCTTAAACCACTGAGACTGTCATGGGAAAATGATTTTATCCGAGTCATTTAAATAATCCCATAAATTATCAAACTTTACACGAAAAACGCCTTACGCAATGTATATCTCCAGCATGCGCCAACTTTGAAGCGGAGTTTATATTATGCCGACCTAGGTAATAGATTATCCCTATTCTGGTTCCTGCGTAGGCTATGGCAGTGAAAGAAGAATGCACTAATACTGGCTGGCAATGCATAAGCTTGAATACTTGGTAGAAAAAGGAGCCTACTAACTATGTGCACTGGCGATGCAACGTTGGCACTGGAGGCGGAATGCGCACAGACTGCGGGACGGAGCTCTTCCGTGGCCGAGAAGTCGCCTTACAAAACAATTTTTTTTTAAAAAAATTAAGCTGCAACATGAGCGTTTTTGTGGATACGACTTGTTCCACGTCTTTCGACAGCTTCCTTTAGCTCGATTTCCACCCCGTACTAATGTTTTGTATTCAGCGGTGTTACATCTGCAACAGAGCTAGCCCCTTTGGCATGTATTACAGAGAGTGTTGCAAAATGGCTATTGAGTTGTAATTTTTGTTAATTTGTAACAAGACTTGGTCGTAGGCAGTGCCTTTTTTCTAGATGTAGCAACATGTCTCTTTTTTGTTGGGACGGTTGCGGACTATATGTCGTAACTCTATTTTCTTCAATTTTTTCTTGACAGACCAAAACTCTAGGACTACTGCAGAAACAGTATTAAGACTCTTGAATGCAACGAATTAGGATAAAATGGGGCATGCCCGCGTTTTAGGATCCTGCTGGACATGTTCTAGTCGGTCGCTAAGTGGCATTCCTGGAGCTGAGGTCCATGTGGGAATCGATAATGGACAGGACATGTTGTGACTATTGACTTGAATGACCAGGCGACGTACCCATGGAAGCCACATGGCGCCTTCAGGCTCCAATTGGCCAACACTTTGACCAACGGCAGCTTGCCACGGCTACCAGACACCACGTATCGTGACAGTCACTGTAAATAATTTGTTTTGTCCGAGTATCTGTATTTTTTGAACATCATCAAGTTACCAATCGTATACTTGTGAGAGTACCACGTCTCAGCCCGTGCAAGGGTAGTTGCCGCCAAACCCGTTCTTGCGAAGATGGTGATAGAAAGACCCACAGTGCCGTGCTACCAGGCGTAGAAGCGGCATGTCTATTACCTGAAACCTGTTCGGCGGCGATTTTTCACTGCCCCTGGTAAACTAGCATAAGGACGCTTGTGGTGCGCCTGGGTTGTGGTTGGTTCTCTTGGAGGCCAATCACGAACTGCCGTCATTGCTGAGGAAGAACTGGTCAATTTGGCCTGCCTGTTCCTTTATGGACATCCAAATTCCTATCAGCGATTTCAAGACATTGGACATAGGCTACGAGGTCCCCAAAAAGCGATTCGCGGGACATCCCGAGACCCACTCCAACCACTGGCTGCATCGTGTTAGTTTTCAGCTGATGCCAGTTATACCCCGCAGAAGGTACGCTCTCTTGTGTTTTTGTAGCCAAAGCATGGCCTCGATGAGATACAATAATCTAGGTTCGAAACAGCCGAAGCTAGGATACCACTCTCCGGGGAACACGGTTGAAATCTGCCTTCATTGTCGCGTCGACCAGTTCAGATCTGTGTAGCCGGCGGATAGTGTGGGGGTTCTCTATCGCCACTCCAATCCAGTGGGGTTTGCTTTGGCTGATTACCTTGAATTTGTCTGGTTGGATCTTCGGAAACTGTATTGTATTCAGTCTTTAAATCCACCCGCATTCGGGCTGAGATTCGGACTGAAAGAAGCCGGCAAAATGAACTCGTCGGCAAGGCAGAAGCCGCACGAGACCTTGCCGCAGGGACTAGCAATCTCCTGCAGCAAGAGTTCTATGAGACAAAATATCTCCCTGGAGGGGTAATATGCTTCCCAGATTTGACTTATTATGATCTCGTCGGCCTATCCGCCGCCCCTGCATCCGTTCCCGATTCAAAAAGCCTCGACATCATTATCCAAAACGTCATGGCGCTCATTGAAGTCATGGACCACCGTTCGTTACTTTACGGTTTGGGGATGGAATACCTAGTGAACGGGCTAAAAAGACGGCCCGATGACTATGTAGTCCCACGGGCAGATGTTGAGCAGAGAGGAAAGTGACCCAAGTGCTGGCAGTTCCAAACGAATCGCAAACTAACTTGCCTTCCAGAACTCACATCGCCATTTCTCCCATCCGCATTGCAAGACTCTAGGAACTACCCACGTAGATATTCAATAAACTCATCTCTATTCCCCGCTGCGCAGTCATCTTCGCAACTTCCAGGCCAGGATAATACGGAAACTGATTGGTTTGTTTTGGCGAGTCAACCTCAATACGGGCCAATCGCCGTCGGGCCGAAATCGCAGATGCCCAGCAACAACCAGCCTGGCGATATTGGGACACACATGCTCTCAATATCTGATCTCCAAAGCGCCGCGAAAGCCAGGAGCAGTGACTCTGGAACTTTTACGGCAATGGGCATGACTGGCGCGACGGACACGAACGAAAGACTTAAATGCCCATACTGTCTCCAGGACGTCACCAACCTTTCAGGACTCAGGCAAGTGACTGCATGGGGATGGAACCGCATTGATATTTCTGACTTTACTCCCAGAAAGCATATGGAGAGACATGAACGCCCTTACATCTGCAGTTATACGAACTGCGTCAAGTCTAAACGGGGATTTTCCACTGCAAGTGATTTAGCAAGGCATAAAGCCTCTGTTCACGAAAAAACGATTGCGGGATACATATGCCCGCATGGCAACTGCGCTAGGGCTGCTCAGCCTAAAATCTGGCCACGAAGGGACGGCTTTCAAGCTCACTTAATAAGGGTGCATAGACTTGTTACTATGTCTTCTAATGAGATAGATCGATTGTATCAAAAATCTATGTAAGTTATACCTTTAACAGTTTTTCTTCTGTTAATGTACTGTCTAATTTGGAACATAGTCGTGCACCTGGTACTGAAAAGAGGGAGCCTACTGACGCGAACGCCCGTTTAAACGACATAATACCCTTCAAGGCCACCACCAACCCCGCCTGCGACATGGATGGCCAGCCATCGGAAGCCAATTATGCCACGGACGAAGAGAAAGAAGGCTATGAGCAAAAGGAGCCCACGGCAGACTTTGAATCACACAATAATATACAAAAAGTCATGGATAACATGAACGTTACACTCCAAGTGCGACAGGAAGCACAGCCTGCGGCGGCTGCGCCAGAAACGGACTCGGGATATGCCTCCTTGGCTACAAATAGGTTCGATAGCTCGATGAAGCATGCGCAACAGGCTACTTCTGCGACTGCACACGAGCTGGATGAACAAGACTCTGATGACGCGGCTACTGCCTACTCAAACGCGCCGAGCGCGACGTTCTCCATGCAAGAGGAATACATAGAGGCATTGGCAGATGACTTGTTCAAGAAGATGCGCTCGTTAAATGTGTCCGAGGAACCACAAACGGGGATCTCGATGATTCTACCTGAGCTGCTCCAGGCTTTTGCACTGAAGGTTGGGCATGATGCCCCAACTCCAATACATCTAGATGTTATGGCTTTCGTGCATAAGCATAGACGGTAAGTGAAACATAAGATACCCCGGGATTGGCTGAATCATACACAAAAGTCAGATATGCCGGCAAAGACGCTCCACTACCCTGACTATTGACTATTTATGTCTTGTATTTTTTATTCTAATTGACTTTCTTTCTAGTGAGATCGCCACAGCCTTTACAAAAATAAGTTTTAAGCAGGATGAAGATGATTCGAAAGTAAACATAAGCAAGTCAAACAGTATGAGCTTACAGGAACTTATGAGCCTGTGGGAGAGGAAGGCAAGCTTCGAAAAAGTCGCGCAAGATGAAGAGGTACAGGGCAGTTGCTCAAAAGACGTGGATCCAGAGGAGAATGAGTCTGAGGAGCTACTTGACAGTCAGCTTCGTGCCTACCGAGCGTTTATCCCTAGCACCGAGGCTTACGAATGGCTACTCACTCGACTACTGAGGGAATACCGACTCGTTCCAACGGAACCGGGGACCCTTCAAAAGATCAGAACTACGATTATGTCGTCGCTCCCATCAAACCATAGAATTAGTAGGAAGACGTCTCCGCAGAGCTGTAGTGCAAGGTTTGAACTTGACTGGGATATTGTTGAATTTTTCGCCACACAAGGATATTCAAGCCCACCGGATCAAATACTTGAAGGTATTATCACCGTGACTGGATCTTGTTATGATGCCCAGGCCGCAACTTGTGCTCAATACATACGCCAGACTTGGCCTTCGACAGGGGAAGTGATGGTTCAGTTGGTTAAAAAGGTGCTCCAGGGGGGAGAGAGTTACTCGCATCGATGTAAGCATCTAGTCCCAGAAGGCTGAGAACTGCCATAGTTGTTTAACCTACGCCCAGGCATATTGTCAGACGGTACAACACTCGCCGCACGGGCCATTGCATCGAAATTCGTGGTGGAAGCATATGGGATCGCAATTTCCATTGCAGAGGCTGGGGAACAACTTGCTTGGCTTGGGGCTGCGTTACGGACTTCGCCGCGACAGAGCGGGCTTATCTACTGTACTCCGAAGATCACTGATACTCGGGTGGAACTGGGACAGGACCGTTTTGATGCACGCCAGACATCATGCCCTCATATCATCTGTGAGATTGGATTCACAATGGAAGAACCACCACGGCCTCTCACCTCTGCCAATGGCCAATGCTGGCACAGCATTTTCCAAAATCCGGTCGTCGTGAGAGGTTATCCCATTCCCAAGAGAAAGCAGTGGAGTACGGGTCTGGAGGTTTCACTTAACATCCTGGCAGGTCTCGCTCAGACCCAGCGAATTGATCGATTTGAGGACAAGCTCTATATCAAAGGCTTCTCAACGATGTTGATTCCGACCCGGCTAAGTGAAAATATTCTTTACTGGCATTTAGTCTACAACATGGACGGAAGTCGCGTCTTCTACCTAGATGGTAAGTTAGACCAGGAGCCGCACATTACACGTCTAAATCTAGAAGACTTTCGCCATGTGCTCGGGTGGTGTTCAGAAGCCTCACTTTGTGCTGGTAAGACTTATCCTAGTAGTCCTACCACCGTATTTATTCATTAATAATGGTTGCTTCAAGGCTCGAAGCTAGCAGACGAAACGCCAGTCAGTCACTCGAGGCTTCCCAAACCTCAAGCGGGATGTCTGCTATTCAATAAATCTGTCTCTGAAGGAACGATTATATCCAGCGGCCAGGCCTTCCACTTGGGTGCTAAAGACAAGCCATTTCGATTGTCTCGCGGTGGCTACATCCCTCGGCTCCAGTGGATGGCCACCAAGTTCGTGCTCCTATGGGATGAGAGCGACAAACGAGGCTGGCTTATCAACGGTACGAGTGCTCTATTGCATGTCGTGCGTGCATCCTTGGCGCATGACAGATCTGGTGATTTCTCATCTGCGTTTCTTTTCGAAGGCCTTCAAGAATCGGCCAAGCCAGGCAAGGTAAACTCGGCCATTCACGTGCTTATCAACCGCAGAAACCTAGACCTCAAACTGTTTCCCGAGAAAGATGGATATCTTCTCCTCGAGAGCCGCGTTGAGTATTTCTGCAACATCCTGGAAAAGCTCATAGATCACCAAGCCAAGATCGCGCAAGACCTAGACGTAAAATGGACTGCGAAGCCGAGAAGGTATCTTGAGGGCTGGGAGTTCGAGGACCTGGCGAGAAAGCGTGACCCATTACACCCGCGTATAGCCACTCTTGAGGCCGGCGGCAAAGCGTGGGTTGATTTCACACGGGCTATTCAGGCTGTCACGTTAGTTGGGAGAGGGTTTGGTGACATTATTAAACCAGCCGTCGCAGATTTCTGCCAGCACTGGGACAAACTGCCAAAGGGGCAATACTATATCGCAAGTCACCTTTCTGATTTGAACGAGGTAATCAAAGAACATGGTATTCGTCCCGATGGCCATGTGCGGCTTGGTGATAATCTCATATGGCACACTCCGACAACTATATTTGGAACTTGTCGCTGCGGGAGGGATACTTTTGGCCCGGATCATTGCGAGCCAGTGCAAACATTTTTCCCATCAGCACTCTCTGGGAGGTTAGGCCCCCGAAGACATATGTATCACGAGAATGGTAGACAAGACGGAGCTCTCATCTTTGGACACAATTCGCATTTCTCTTGGGTATGGGGAGATATTGGTGATCCACAAGAGGGCGATCTCAAAGAAGTGACCTCCTCTTGCAGGCTGGCTGGGACAAGCTCAGACTTCTTCCATGATAGTGGTATCGGCTCGACATTATCCGACGGGCTAACCTCATCCTCAGCTGCACCAAACCCACAGTCCCCAAGCGACCATCACAGTGACGTTGATATGCTAGTCTCAGCAGTTTCTATTGGCTGCGAGCGGTATGCCCCAGGACAATATACTGTGGCGATTATTTGCGCATTGCCAAAAGAACTTATGGCTGTCCGGGCGCTGTTTGACCGTAAGCACGCGAATCTCGAAGTGCCACGGGACGACAGCAACCAATACGCGCTTGGCCAGATGGCGCAGCACATGGTCGTCACAGCGTGTCTCCCAGCCGGT
This sequence comes from Zarea fungicola, assembly GCA_900169235.1. NCBI lineage: Eukaryota > Fungi > Ascomycota > Sordariomycetes > Hypocreales > Cordycipitaceae > Zarea > Zarea fungicola. Next base: position 63,143 of record FWCC01000142.1, on the reverse strand, counting down.
GAGTACGGGACCAATTCGGCCGCAACAGTCGCATCCAACATGGTGCGCAGCTTCCCATGCATCCGGTTCTGTCTTCTAGTTGGTATTGGCGGCGGCGCGCCCTCAGAAGAGAACGACATCCGTCTCGGCGACGTGGTTGTAAGCCTGCCCACAGGCACGTTTTCCGGCATTGTCCAGTACGACCTCGGCAAAGAGAAGGAGGGAAGCCCCTTTGAACGGACAGGCACGCTGCAGTGCCCGCCGCGCGTCCTGACCACCGCGATCAGCGCACTGCGATCGGATCCTTGCTTGCGGTCTGATCCGCTTGGCCCATACTTACAGAAGATCGCCGCCAGCCTCCCTCATTACCGCCATCCAGGTCAGGAGCTCGACATACTGTTCCAGGCGGCCTGCGCGGCGTGCATGTCGCGAAAGGCATGCCCCCTAACGAACTCTCACGTGCGGCAGCGCGGTTCGCGTCCGACCATGGAATCCACCATTAACTACAGGCCAATAGCATCTAGCAACCGCCTTGTGAAGGATGCTGCGCTCCGCGACCGGGCGGCAAGTGAGGTCGGTGCCATGTGCTTCGAGATGGAGGCCGCTGGCGTGGTCAACACTGTTCCTTCCCTCGTGATCCGCGGTATCTGCGATTACTGCGATGTGTATAAGAACGATATCTAGCAGGAATATGCGGCCGCCACAGCAGCGGCATATGCGAAGCTTTTACTCGGCGCTGTGGCTACTGTGGATGATGCGACCAGTGGTGGCAGCATCGGGAGAAGCTTCACAAAGAGGTCGGCGCAGCTGCAGAGAACTTATAAAATTGAGGGACAGGATCCGCAGGGTAAGAGGCGGAAGTTTTGAGAGTCTCAGAGACGACCATTGGCGGCATCAATCATGGGCATGGGTCTGTGTCTGTGGTGGAAGGCTTCTTGGAGATGCCGACGTGCCGCTGCCTCCAAAATGCGAGGCTTTGGCGCGGGTCTTGACCGCACCGACAATTCTTGCCGAAACGTAAATTGCAAAGCGTGATCAGAATCATAGACCAATCCTTTCCAGTCGACCGCGTCGGCTTTGGTACCGGACTTTGTTGCGACTAATACCCGGCCATCTAATAATAGCGTTTACCGGACTAAACTGCTGACTGTGGGGAACTGGCTACAAAGAGTACTCTGTAGCGCAAACCTTGACTCTCAGATCTGCGTCAGCTAGATTAAAAGAGGCATGGGAAGTCTTGGCAAAGACCGACATTGTCGGACTTGTGGCTTGTGCTCAAATTGGTAATTTTCGGAGCTTCCCGTGTTGAGTTTGTTCCACGCTGCTGTTGGTCTGCCTGATGTGAGGACTAGTTAGTTCTGTGTAGTGGCTTGACAAGAACCGAGCGACAACATTCCAGCGAGCCAGAAGGGTCTCCCATCTGGGAAGCCAATCACACGTGCTAACCCTGATGCCAGTCCGAGTCGCGTGGATAATCGGTCTGCAACAGTCACCGCTGTGGAGTGATTAAGGATCGGAATAACGGCAACTGTCTTTTGCTTTCTCCAATTTTGTCGCCCTTTTCGGCCTGTGTGCCTGCAACAGGAAGTTGCCCCAATTAATCCTTCTTGGTATCTGGTACTGCACTGTGCATATTGTCTACTGAAAGTGTACACTCGGGTTTCCATGTTAGTCCAGACTATAAATTACTTGCACATCCTACTCGACTCAACCCTGCTTTCGAAGTGTGCCAGAGCAACACGTACGACAGCAATTTACTATCAATATGCAGGACTTGACTTTGGAAGTTAGTCTGCAACAGCGCGGAATTTCCGTTCTTACTCATGAAGACTCGGAATTCTCCACCTATGTGAACAGCTTCTCAGGCAGTCACAGTGACAAGACACCAAGACTTATTACGCTGCCTACTACCGATGAACAAGTCGCAGCAATTGTTTCAGAATGCACCTCGCGCGGCATTCCTATAGCTGTTCGCGGCGGTGGTCACGATGTATTTGGCAGATTTACGCATCGTGACGCCGTCAGCATCGATCTGCGGAGAATGAGCTCAGTCCAAGTCGCCGCCGATAAGAAATCTGCCAATGTTAGCGGAGGCGCAACTACATCGCAGGTTCTCAATGTATTGAACGACCATGGCCTTCAGGTACCTGTCGGTTCATGTGGTAGAGTAGGGTTCGCGGGATGGAGCCTCGTTGGTGGACTTGGTCCCTACTTCCAGTCCTATGGGCTTGGTGCTGACCAGATAACTGGTGCAAAAGTTGTGAATGCTCAAGGCAATATCATTCAGGCAGACGAAGAGTTGCTGAAAGGCTTACGAGGCGGTGGCGGGTCTCTCGGTATTGTCGTGGAGCTTACAATCAAGGTGTATCCCCTACAGAAAGTAAGTTAACCCCCTTAATTTATACCAAGCCAATAGTTAACCCTCTTTTAGATCCAGGCTGGCCACCTATTATTTGATTCAACAGATATTGAAAAGGCTGTGACCCTCTTCCTCACTGGCTACGAGTCCATGCTGGAATCTAACGGCGGGAAGCTCCCATCACAGCTGTCCATTCTACCTTGTATTCTCGCCATTCCTGGCTTGGGCGTAGCTTTGACTTGCGGAATAGTTTGGAATGGCGCTGCGTGCGATGAATCTCGGCTTTGGATCTCCCGCATTGCCTCTTTAGCGCCGATACTTGCACAGTCTAGTGAGCCAAATGCTCTAGCGCCAGAAACATCCCCAGCCTTACTGTTGGAGATGCAAACCTCACGAATTCCGAAAGAGGTTGCTGGCAGAACAGAAACTATATCAGCTCGACGATTTTCTCCGGCCGTTATTGCTGCAGTGGCAAAGCAAGCGACGAAGATCCCCTCTACCAGTGTAGGTGGTGGACTCGTAATGCACATTCTCCGGTCCGACAGTCCATCGCTCTCACAAGACGTGCCTGCTTCAGTTTGCGCTTACCGCCAGCCGCAAGTTGTCATTGAGATTTTAGGTATTGCAGCAGACGAGGCTGCGGCTAGCTCGGCAACTGCCTGGGCCAAGGGTGCACAGCAAGAGCTGAGTGGGTTGGAGGACGCGATGAAGCAGACCTACCTTCCTGTGACACCGCCTGAAGCTGTGGACCTTGAGGCTATTTATCGAGATAAACTGGCGGAACTAATTTTGCTTAAAGAGCAGCACGACCCTCTTGGCGTCTTTACACACACACTCCCCAGTGTTGTTCGATGAGTGCGGCTTCTACACGGTCAAGTTGATGCGCACGCGCAGGTGCCACTCTTCGTATCTAAATAAAGTCTTCTGAGTCCCTATACAATTGATATAGTTAGAAACTCGTGGACAAGCTTTACCTCAAATATAACCATCTTCGATCTCCTTTCTATCCGTCTCCCTTAAGCCGTGTTCAAACCTTGCCGCAGCGCAGCCCCTGCACCAACTTACGGCAACTGCTACTTTCCTTCGCTGATCACAATAGCATGGAATTCTCTCTTTTTATTCTAAAGCAGTCGAAGAATCGATTTCTTAGTTCGATTGTCAGTGGCACTTTGATAAGAGGATGTGGAATTCCGGCTTCTTAGTAGCTCGTTCGCAGTTTGAAGGAGTAAAGCTCTTGTCTAAAGCTCTCCGTAGTTCCAGCAGTTCAGACTATTATTTCGATCTCCATTATTAAATGGTTACTTATTCTAGATTGGGACTAAAATCCGAGGGACAGATCAATAATCTATTAATATTCACAACCAACAAGACTGAGGTTCGGTTGAAACAAGTATGGATATGCTTGTTTCAGACTGAAAGCGGGTTGATAGTAGGAAAGTTCTGGACTATTTTGCTCTCTGAAAGTCTGGCCATCTCAAACTATCTTGCTCTTATTAGTTTAATACAATGCCAAGACGCTTTCGGTGGTCAGTCGCATGACCAGCATCGATCGCAGCCTGTTCTTCCGCACTGATATTTCGCAGGGCTTCCCACTCAGCGGGAAGATACTTCATCGGCTCCAAGTTCAGAGAACGCTTCTTCTGGCAGCCACGCTCGCATCCAGAGCACCACCCGCCGCTCGTGTTACCCCACAGCCAGTACCACTCCTTCTGCGTGACATCGGTTTCCCACTGCCCCGTCTCATGCGTGGCGCCATCGTTATTCGTAGCAGCGTTGGCCGAATCAAAGCATCTCCAGATGATATCCCAGAACGCATCCCAGCAGCGCGAGTTTGTCATGCCAGGTTGCAACACCGTTTGCCCATGGGCTTCGAATTTAGTCCAATCCCAAATGAATTTTCGATCCGAAGGAGCTTGAACCGATTTGCTGCAGAAATCCTGGCGGATCTCCCAGAAAGTGTTCCAGTAATGCTGCTCCCAGCATCCGTGAAGAGCATTTACTCCATCAACAGTGTGGAGCTTACCGCAAGTGCCAGAGTCAGCTTGGACGAATCCGAACGGCAGAGCCGCTGCAAGTAGGAGTAATGAGCGCATTGTGTTTGAAAGGCGGTTACAGGTGTGATTATAGTTTCACAGTTCTGAAGGGGGCAAAGAGAATTGTGAGGTGGTGAGGGGCATCAGTTGTTCTGGTGAAAGAATGCCCTTTTTATACATTCGCAAACACGCACAAGATATATATGCTTGCTTTCACCTATCGGCATTTGCGACTTCTCTCTGCCTTATTAGCGCTTATAACGAGCGGCATTTGTGGAGTGCAGTACATGAACTACTTGCAGATGAGTCGTGAACCGCCGCACCATTTTCCACATCGCACAAACACCTCGGTTCTGTCAGACAAATGCCATACAAATTAGAAATCTGGCGAGTCAGGACAACCAGAGGACAACACACAACCATCCCAAAGGACCGCCGCTCCTGTAGCGAAGCCGAGTTGGGAACTTGGAGTCGAAGTCAGTTAGACGCTTGAGGTAAGGATAAATCCACGCGCCAGTACTAAATTTTGCTACCGTTTCCCTGTTACTATCTCAAAAAACAGACTGCGAAACTTTTAAAGTGGTTTACAGAATGCTCGTGGCTTACATGGAACGAACGCCACGGGGCAGCCTCTGGATCCGCTCAAGGCACCATTCTCCATAGTTAAGTGAACCAAAAGGAGAGAATGGTAAAAATCAAGCATATTCTGCAATGGAAATTAAAGTCTGCGATAATTTTTAAACCCGTAGCTAGCTGTAGGGAAACCTTGTAGCAGCGGTTGAAATTCGATAGCAAAATTATAACTGCTATGAGCAGGACGCGGAACGCAGTAAGTCTTTGAAGAGGGTAGAGGCAGCCTACGCAAGCAAATGAATGTAATTCCCGGTTTCCCGAGTGGCGGATATTGCCGCAGCCCTATATTCACACTAATACATTTGTTAACTGGTTACATTATGCACCACTAGCCAAACTAACGTTACTTCCTATATGTCTAAAGTCAGTCTTTGCCCCCAGGCACGCCCTAGATAGTCATCCACCCACTTTTGCTCTTATCCTCTTTTCTTCTTCGGATGTGTCGGCTCTCGTTGGTTACCACTTGTACATTTACGGCAATGGCGGGGCAACTTTTGCGTGGCTACAAGTTTCGCCGCCAGGATCGGACTAGCACGCCCGGTGATGCTGGTGACAGAAAGCCCACTTTCGAAACTCAAGTTGAATAACTACGTATACAAGTGTGTATTCACCTCTGTCGACCGTAACAGCGTGCCAGGCAGTGAAAAAGCCAATGTGTGACTATTGACTGGCCCGCTAGTACGGAGCAGTGAATTTGCGTTTAGGGAATGGTTACGAACTGGCTTGCTACCAGAGGCTTTTTCCACTGGCTAGCTGGTTGGCTGACGTGGCTCTGGTTGGGGCTATGGTTGCTGCCTGACTCGCTCGCTGGCTTGGACAAATTCTAATAAACAGCGACCGTTTGATAAGTACAGACAAACATGGATCCATATATCGATGCACTGGTGGCGCGTCAGCCCAATTTTACCATTGCACCACCTTTCGCTCTGGACGCCGGTAGTCGAATTCTTAGGGAAATGACGGAGATGAGACTTGAAACAGGGAAGAGGAAACTTGAAATGCGACAAATTAGATGCGCTGAATTATACTGGATGCTTCGCCCGAAGAACCCAGAGGCAGGTATTGTCTATGTACCGGATGCAATACTAACGAAGCTGTTCGGGATAAGGATCTGCACAATACCCCACGCCTAACGAATCTCATTATCAGTAGCAGTAGAACCTAGAATAAGAAAACTAAAACAATACGAATAAAAAGATCAAGATCAATCCAGCAGTTTCGGTACCAACCCTCCTTGCGTAGCTAACAGAGACATTTATCGTGGAAGCAGATGGAAAGTCCTCGAAGTCTAGATAGAAACAGCGTGACGCTTGTATGTGAGCACCAAGCTTTTTTTCTTTTTGGCTTTAACATTACATCAGTGCTAGGGAGTACGTATATCCCATTGAGCAGTATCATCTCCGATAGGCTGCGGTCGAAATCGAGAGTCAATATACAATGCATCAGTTGCCCAGTGAAACTGGCGTATAAATGGGCATTTCTCGTCTTGTATCTTCCTACTTTTGATGCTTTATTATTGCGAATTTAAATATATAAAACACCGTAACCCATGGCGCCGATTCCGCAATATGTCAATAGCCCCAAGGCGCTGCATCCGTAATATGTCAGTAGCCCCAACGCGCCACCGTATCTGGCACAGAGGTCACCGAGGTCGGTGGTTCCATGGTAATTTACACCATACTTGAACGAACTACGGAGTACGTGAAACAGTAATGTCTCTATGCAGCCATTCTCGGCCCACTATTTCGCACGCAATTTGAAAGCCATCGCCATAATTCTCGAATACAAAGTACACGTGTGATTCTAGCTTTAGAGACCTTAAAGATAGAGATTGTGTTGAAACCCGCTACTGAAATGATAAGGTTGTGCCTATGTACCTCTCACAAGGACTACACTGGCCATGAACTGCAAGAGTTATGCGCTAACCGTTGGAGCCTCCCAGGCAGCACTAAAAATAGTGACAGATATAGATAATGTCGCGCATGGTGTGATTATCAACTCATCCAGGGGCTCGGCTTAGTCGGAGCCTTCGCTTTTATAGGATAACCACATAGTATCTTAAGCAGGTTGGCTTGGGCCGCCCTATTATGGGGTCTCCTCACACCCTCCCTCTATAGCTCCTTTCTTAAGCCAATCAACACCCTCATATCTGTGTAACTCCTGTTCTGCGTGACAATAAAGTACTATACAACATGGAGTGGAAAGCGTGACTCGGATACACAAAGGATACAAAATGACTGCTGTTCAAATAACGTCTGAGGTACATACTGAGCTGGAAGTCCTAGAATACTAATTATTGCATTTATTGTATTTTTCCAGAGCTGATTAAATCGAAGCTTGGTTGTGTGCCATATTCCTTTTAACTATTAAGATAGCCAGCAAGGCTTGTGACTACTATGTTCCTCAACGTCATAGTATGCAGCAAGAAGTAGTAGGATAATTGTTGTTTTATCTACCCAGGTAGCTGCGGCGGCGGTGTCATTTATGGCCTTGAAGCCGCCACAAGTGACAGCTGTGGTTAGTCTTACTGGCCCCCGTATTTTTAGGAAAGGCCCTCTACCTGGCCCTAAGGTCATCTAGTGTAAGGAGGGCATACAAGACCGCATTTGCCTGGCTGTTAAACAATTAGGTAGACCCTGAAGTTTACATGGAGATTACCTACCGTATAGCATAATAGTTGTTAAGAGAAACCAACACACTTACGAGTAGCTTGAAGCCATTTATGAGGAGACTAATATCATTAGCCGCTACTACAAGCTATATAGAGAGTTTATAACTACGAATAACTTCTTTTAGCTATATTAGACTAAATAGTAGAAATGATATAATATCCATAAGTAGGGATATTGGTACTTGGATTCGCTATTACGGCAAGTCAGATGTTAAGATGAACCCTCAGGACCTCAGTCATGCAAGGCGGTGCTAGGCTGACTCGCATTTACGAGAGTCCACTTAGCGCCCAGACTCTGTATATTAAGCGGCGATCACCCCTGCCGAACAGGCCGACAGCCAGGTTCCCACCTGTCTAGCTTCATTCTATACCAGCAGCAAAATGGACCGTATATTCCTGGAGAAAGGCGGGATACATCCATACTCCTGCCTAGCTTGCCGCCGGATCAAGAAGAAGTGCAGCCGAGTCTATCCTTGCAGTAACTGTCGGAAAAGACCAGATGGTTGTGTTTTTGTCCGACGGAGAGCGCCGGACCGATACAGTGTATCTACCAATAGAGTGCAAAACACAGAGCAGTCTGTATCCGGTGCGAACCATGTAAAAAATGATTTCGATCGACACTGGCAAACGACTTTAGTCAGCTACGATATTCGTGACGCGCAACAGACTGCCGGGGCTAGTGAATCGCTAGTGAAGCCCGTCAGAGCCCCATTTCAAGCCAGGAATGTTCGCAACATTTTCAGCAGCTTTTGGGCTAATTTAATTCAAGATGTACGTTGTATTGAATCTGCTTCACAACAACCACAACAACTAATTTACCAAGACGATAGGAGGGCTGAGTGAGATTTGGGAAACCGCGATTGGATCCGCGCCAAGTCGCGACCAATACATCTTGCAGAATCTGATGTTCCCTAGCCCGCCTCCCAGACTTAGTCCCAGTCCGCAGCAGCTACTTCTTCCATTACATCCCAGTACAGACAAAATTCCGACGTATTGGACCTACTTCAAGGAAAATTGCAATCTGATCAAGATTTTTCATTTACCGACAACAGAATCTATGATTATACACCTCACTACGCAACTTGATTGCATTTCTCACAGTCAAGAGGTACTACTTTTTGCCATTTATTTCGCCACGGCCGTAAGCATGCCAAGTGAGGAGTGCCTCCGCGTTCTGGGCGGTGAAAAGGACCTTTTGCTACGCCTCTATCGTTATGCTATAGAACAGTCCTTAGCGAACGCTCAATTTCGAGAGAGTAACGAGCCGGTTATCATCCAAGCTCTGTTCGTGTTTATAACCAGCTTGAAACGCCACTGCGACTCTAGTATTGTTTGGGCTCTTACCTCAATCACTGTTCAACTGTCGCAGAAGATGAGCCTAAATCACGACGGGAGTTATCTCGGCTACTCTCCATTTATCACCGAACTGAGAAGAAGGCTGTGGTGGGGTGTATCTTGGCTTGATGCTCGAGCAAGCGAGGACTCGGGTTATTCTAGGATGCTCCAATCAGCAAACCCTGTTCCACTGCCTCTCAATGTGGATGACTGCGACTTGTACCCATCGATGCTCACCCTACCTGAATCAAAATCTGAGTGGTCGGAAATGACTTTCACGAGGACAATGTTCGAAGCAGTTTCTGTATCAGGTCATCTTACAACTGGATCTAACAAGGATGTTACTAGAGACCAGATGGCCGAGCTAACGCAAGACATAAACACAAGAAACAAGCATGTAATGCAGTATCAGGATTGCATTCCTGGCCTTCTAGCAAATGGTCATGGCGCTGACTTATTTACTGAGTTTGCATCGATCTGCACCTGGATCACATTGAACAAGCTTTGGCTTCTCGCTTACTATCCCTACCTATTCAACGGTAGCTCCGTTCAGCTCCCGCAAATTACACGACGAAGTTTGCTGCTAATATCGCTACATGTGGTGGAGATGTCTGCTGTACTCTATCAACAAAAGAAATTCCAGAAGTGGCGATGGTTGGCTGAAACTTACCCACAGTGTCCTGCGCTAACATACATCCTCTTGGAATTATGTCGAAAAAATGAAGAGGATTTAGAAGAAAGAGCCTGGAATGCCATTAATGTTATGCTTGAGCAGAGCTTGGGGCGATTTCAAGGTGGCGATCAAAAAGGCCTCGCCGAAGACCTTGAGTTTGGCCAAACCATGAACACTGCAGACCCATGTTTCCCTGAATATGAGCTTCTGAACAAACTGTTGAGACGCGCTCGCGCGGAGAATGAGAAGAAAACTTGGCTAGCGAAATGGAATCCTTGCATTGGTGAAGAAGAACAGAGGCCAGTTCTGTTTCCAATCCCTCAGATCAGCAATGGTCATCAGATTAAGTTGCACGATTTGGACTATATTCCTGAGCTGACACTTTCGCACATGAGATGTGAAGATGGCGAAACACTTCGCTCGGTCCCTAACTGTCTAGATGTTGGTACAATCACGAACAATTACAGTTGCACGACTTGGGATATGGCTCTCTCGGCGGGCATGCAATTATACCTTGATGATATTTTTAACATCTAGCTACGACTGGAGAGTAATACTTCCTCTATAATAGGACAAGCAGACAAGCAGACAAACAGACAGACAAATCAAAAGGAATTCTATATACATCCATTGTCATGGCTTGAACAAACAAGTCAATAGTTACAACAGTCAGGTCCAGGGTTGGACATGTTGCGAATCATGCAAATGAAAACCACACTGAATCAAATCATAAGAATAACTAGTGGTTTAATTTCAATAGAATTAAAATAGCTTTACCATTTAAGTTAACTAAATTAACTAAATTATTTATCTAGATTATTTAAATTATTTAACTTCTCTAAATTGTCTAAATTATCTAAATTATCTAAATTGAGTATACCCCTTATTTAATTTGACATTTGTAAGACTTGGCATTCAATGAATTCGATTGGATCAACCATTCGCAAGATGTCTAGCCCTGGTTAGGTCTCATTCTCGGCTAGCATGATGGCAAGTACCCTAGAAATAGCAAAGAATTTGCTTAGAAACCCCGCCATGTATGATTCAACTCAAAGACAGATTATACAATTCTCAATCATATTCATGGATCCTCCAGATATGTATTACGGTCCCTTATTGCTGTGACTTTGTGGTAAATTTGGCGCTCGACCGTCTGCCACAGCGTCTTGAAAAGGAGGCGGCGCGACATCTTCATGATAACCCGGGTTGTGGCTGTCAACTACACCGCCTGTATGGGCTGTGTTGGTTGCCGATGATTCGACAACACCGGTCACATTGAATTGGCTGCGACTGTTTGCACCAGTGGGCATGATGCCTGGGCGTAGGTGTGTTTCTGTACCCGCAACACCGGATTCGTGTTGTCCAGGGTAGGCATAATTGTCCTGCTGCCCTTCACGGATATGCAGCCCTTGGTTCGCCGTTTGACTGTTGCTTCCAGATTGAGACGGACTATACATGTTGGCTGATGAAGACGCAGACGTTGCCCTCATCGCCCCGCCGGTAAGGACACTAAAAATGCAAGCCCGACGCCGTGTATAAGAGCGGTATGCTCTGTGCGGTTAGTAGTCTAAGGAGCGCAATTGTTTTGGCTCCAGCAAGAAACCCACAGCTATATCTCTGCCGCCATGTTCAATGGCGATAGAGTAAAAAGCGTAAGAATGCAAGACTATTACAATACACAGGCATTTTCGGACATATTATATCACAGTGCAGCCTATATGTTTTATGTAGTGATACAGTACACTTGTGTTCTACATCTCTCTATCTCATACGCCTCGGTTCCGGGGAAACGACAGTCGGGTCAAGAGGCAAGGCCACCTAATGCAGGGCCTTGCTTTGAGCCAGACTCTAACCATTGCGAAGCAGCTGAATGACTCCCGCTTTTTCCATTGTGCGATGTACAGACCGGCCAAGAATATGACAGAGATGATCTAACGTAACGAACCCAGCATAGGAATAAAGTAAAGGGATATTAGTGGTTTCTTTGCTAGCAATACTGTCGGGTGCATAACCGCTGTCTTCCAGCCCACTTGCTGCTATAATAGCACTTGAATTATCGTTATCGTTAACACAGGGGGAGAAAGAAGACACGTCATTGTACGACTTTTGGAAACTGTAGTCACTGCATTATCCTAGGTCCAGTTTTAGGACAAACTTGGCAAACGTAGAAGATACAGTATAAATTGTATTTGAATCCCTTCCCCTGCAGTAGACCCTGCTGGGACAGAATTCTCACTACTTTCGATTCCTCAAGCCAAAAATGAGCCAGGTTTCCATTATCTCCTCCTCACAATCGGACTTATTTCGCTGCACACGCTGCGCGAACAACTTGTTGTACCCGCTGCAGTAGCTTGGCGTTAACTCTATCGTGAGAGTCAAGGGCTTCGATTTCTGCATTTGTAAAACTGCTCTTGATGGCTGTGGCGCCACATTTGCAGTGTTTCACCGCAGTCTCAGCATCAACACCTTGAACTGAAGCTACCTGCAAGCATTGCGATAAATAGGCTGCCTCCTTCCCTTCTGGGAACAGTCCGCGTCTGTCCAAGGCCGCCAGCTGCAGCCGGTCTGCAGCCGGTACGGCAAAAGCAGTGCTAATGATAATAGCCAATAGTGCAATGGAAAACTTCATGGTTTTTGTGGTTTTTGTGGTTTTTGTGGTGTGGTAGGATAAGAAGTGCTTGATGTACGAATTGAGAGAATAGAGAGATATGGATGGTAAATGTTGCAAGTTAACATTCGTTTCGGTAAGTGAGAGGGCAGATTTCCATATTATTTATAGCAAACACCTACCATATATTGATAGTATCTGCCATTGTTTTTTTTTACCTGTCTTATCAACTGTCTTAGGATCCGAGAACAATACCGTCTAGATAGTAGCTGAGTGTGTGTTTCCGTCGGCGCACTTATGATGTGGCATCCTAAAAGCTGATGCGAAACCCAGTTATGAAACTCAATCATGTCTCAGACACGACTCAGAATCTACGCAAGTCATTACCTCTTATACCACTGTCACCTGAGAAATGTCTTGAGAGTATGGGCGGCTCGGAGGAAATAATTGACCCATGAAGAGAACGAGTATTATTGCGATGAGCAATAAGTGAAGCCCGCGTTTGTGACTCTGAAATGTGAGAGAAGACTCGAGACTTTTTTGACTTGACCCGACGTAGCGTTGCAAATCCCATTAATAGTTGGCGGATTCTCTGCACAGCTATGATGCCGGAGTCGGCTTTTGTGGGGATGACTCTCGACACTTGAGGGAGCGCCGCGACTACAAGGTGAGTTGTAGTTGAGGTGCCCTGCTGTTTTTATATGATTAGTTTTTTTTAGTTTTAAAAGATGAGCGAACGTAATTAATTACACCTGTCTCGGCTTTTATACAACACATTCCTCGTGAAATGTAACACTGTTGATGTTTAGCGGCTCGGCAAATGATTGATTATAAAGGGAGGCGTAAGTGCCACAAAAGGTGCTTGGTTTTGTCTTGGCATAAAAAGAAAGTGTGGCCCGGTTCATCCGTTGATCAGCAATCCTGGCCTGGTCAAAGTCTACCCCCTGGAAAGTCATTCACGTACACAAACCGCCCACGACAAAGGGGATACTGAACCAGGTCCTCGTTTTCAACGTCCGATAGATCACCCACACCGTAGCTACGGCAAATAAGATTGTAAAGGTGGCAGCCACTTGTAGTGGGGGAAGATATTTTCAGAGGTAGAAATTCCTTTGATTGGTAGAAGTTGAGCAAGTTGAAAAGAGTAAGGTGCAGGTATAGTATTAATATTGTACTTTTCAAAAGGTATTGGAAAATCTGTGCAGGCGCATAGATATCAAATTCAGTTTGCACGGTTCCCTTTGATATTTATTCTCAGCGCAAGTAGGGCCTCCTGCAAGTCTTGCATCACCTTGGGGGCATCCACTCGTGTGCAAATTGGCGGCCTGACATGGAAAGCAAGAGTCATGGTGTGAGCGTCCATGCTTAAATTGCTCCAGTCAGATCGTCTCCCTCTTAATCAGACATCCGACTTTAGCGACTGACTCAGCCTTGCTTGTGCTGGCCGCATCGGCATGAGCTTGCTTCAGAAAGCCACTGGACCCGCCAGCTCGCACTATCTTCCTAGAACAAGATGGCTTTAGATTACTATGTCTTTACATTTACTTGGGTGTGTGTGATTGACCACACACTGTCGTTGCCGGCCTTTGCGGCTTATCAAAGTATGGTTATCATTATAATGGTGAAAATTTTATCATTTATATATTTCTGGGACTTTGAGTCAAGGGTTCTGCCCATCAGTTACCATTGGTGGAAGCAGGTATGCTGCCCAGCATGTTGGTGGCAGCAGCGATCTAGCTAGCTTGTGGAGATTCCCACAGTAGACGGAAAGAAGCAAAAAAGGCCAACCACCACTTCATTATGGCCAGTACGCAATATATGGCCGGAAAACCCAGCCTCTAGGCTGTTTTATCTATTCATTGCAGGAAATGGCGACACCATCGCAACCATCTCAACAGAGTGACTCGCTCCTCGGCGCTGGATGGCAGATGCAATGCGTAGCAATAAGCACAAGGCATCATAAGGTCTTGGGGTGCTCCTGTAATACGTCGTGAGTGTTCAGCGACTTGGGTGAAGGGCGACAACCCACTGAGCGGCGCGCTAGAACAATGAATGTTGAGCTACTAAGTCTATGTGACTTTAAAGAGCTGTTTTTTTTAATTTATTTGTCTGTTCAAAGTCAACGACACAAAAGCATCTTGAGAACGTAAAACCATAGGGGTTAAACGACAAGACTCTAGGTGGCAGCACGGATGTGTCCACGAGTCTCCATTGGCGGTATGCCGCCATGCTTAGTATTCGCGCGCTCATGGGAAGTTGTTTCTGGCCTGTGGTCTACAACAGGGCCCAGTATCGATATGGAGAGCATCTGATACATGGCATATTCTGGTGACCTTTGTCCCTCCACTGTAACTCTGACTGCTTATAATTATACAGCGTTATATGCATAAGAAGGTGAGCAAATTCCTGAAAAAGCTACTAGTAAACAACGCCAGATGCTTGTAAATATTGATGTGTATTATTAGATTATTTCTTTTATAGAACAGCAAGGAATGGATCTTACTTCCATTGAACCCTATGGCAAGGATTTGTGTTAGCATTCGTCACCAAAACACGTCGTTTTGTCTGATAACATTTGCAGATGCCAGTGTGACCAACTGGATGTGAAGCTAGTGGCTTGGAGGCTATAGCGGCGTTGCCGAAGCAATGAAAAACACGGATTGACTCTATTCTTGCATACTATTATCATAGTTTGTTCGCATTCTAGCTTATGATTGTGCATCTCAAAAGTGGCTAATCTGTTAGAAACTTGTACACTCTCTCTATTGCCGTGGTAGCAGTATGAATCTGTGTTTCTTTGGTGGTTGCTCCGATGTGGGGAGTACTAATAACCCTCCTAGTGGCCCAGAACTTCTCATAATCCTTCATGACCGGCGGTTCGGTGTTGTGGCAGTCGAGTCCAGCTCCCCAAATCTCACCTTCCTGGAGGGCCCGCAGCAAGTCATTCTCATTGACGATTCCGCCACGAGCAGCATTGATCAAGATGGCAGTTGGTTTCATAGCCGTCAGTTGCGGCCATGAAATAAAGTCTCTCGTATGCTCGGTCAATGGCAGGTGAAGTGTCAGCACATCTACATGCGGCAAGAGCTCAGCCACGTCTTGCACTCGTGTGTGAGCAACATCCTTCCATGCATCATTTGGTGCGAATGGATCGTAGGCGTAGATCTTCATGTCCAGAGCACCCTGGAACATCTGAGCCACCTTTAGACCAATATTGCCCATTCCGATGATTCCGATTGTTCTTCCCGCCAGCGTCATGCCCAAGCAATGCTCTTTGTGGACGTCAGTCCCAAGAGCTTGTTTCGCAGCAATTGGTCCTAGCTCTCTGGCTACTGCGAGAGTCAATGCCAGAACGAGCTCGGCCACGCTTTGCGAATTAGCGCCTGGTGTGTTGAGAATAGGAATCCCACGGGCCGCACACGCATCCTGGTCGATAATGTCGATTCCAACGCCTTGCTTTCCAATAACTCGCAGGTTGGGGGCACTTTTTATATCTTCGGCGGTGATCCGTCTCTCACGTACGAGGATCGCTGTTGCTTTTTCGCGCCATTCGTTGCTTTCGGGATCTGTCGAGAGAATTGTGTGGAACCGCTGCTGACAATATGCGAGGGCTTCCGGCACAATGATATCCAGCAGGTAGATTGTCTGTTTTGGTGTAATGGAACCCATTTCTTGGCCTGGTTTGATCTTTAAAAATGCTTCTGCAGAGGAACTGCGATCCGCGCTGAGAAGAAACAGAGTTTGCCATTACCTTTTATCGAGCCACGGGCATGACATTGGACTAGATTCTGACCAGCCTTGCGGCTTACACTTTGTTAAAGTAGCCGACTTGTATGTTTGAGCAGCGTAGACCTGACGCCATGCTTACTAGGCGGCTCATTTTTCTCGGCTTCTTCATCCGTCATTCGGCTCCAAGATCCGTGGAATACATCTGCCACGATGACAAACGTGGACTAGTGACCCTGCTCGGCAGTGGGCAATCACCGTCGCGCGGGGAATGCCAACTGGTGGCTTGGCCGGTGACCCAGTATTACGCCGCGGCAAAAACCCACGGTAGCCGACTAATAAGAACAATCGTAAACAGGTTATCTTGCACTCGTATGTTTCTCCTCATGACTCGGGGAGCTGGAAACAATACCCTAGACATATTGAGTCTATGCCTGTGATGCTTGCGACATTGAATAAAACACCAGTTCCCTTCTACTATCCAGTAGATTTGCTTAAAGGGTGTGTATTAAAAGATTAGCTTGCGGGTTTCCTTATTAGTGGTTAAAGGCAGCCCGCATGCAAATGAAGCGGCACAACAGGGCATACCAGTTAAGAGACCATTACAAACAACATCAAATAGACCCCTCCTTCCTCGAGCAGCTGCGGAGTCTTTGTGACAGATAACTGCCCTCAGCAACAGTTCTATTTATATTTGTTATCTATGAACGAACTAATGGCACAGCTGCTGCTGCCCTTTTGCCCCCACCAGCTATCAAGGAAGTGTCCTGCTGCACAAGCATGAATCTGACACCCAACTCATTGATTGCCCAATCTTGGGTCACGGGGTCATCATATATGCCGGCGAGTCCGAATATCTTGCCGTTATCTCTGCAGGCTTCGCTGACCACCTGGAGTGCACTGCGATACTTTTCGCTTTGAAACTGACCAGGCACTCCAAGCTCAATGGACAAGTCCAGAGATCCCACCAAAACGACGTCGACGCCGTCCACTGCGGCAATTTCGCCGGCTCGCTCCACCGCATCTCCACTTTCAATCATGGCAAATACAGTAGATGCCGACTGGTTCGCCTGGTTGATTGTTTCTTCTACTGGAATCCCTTGAAGGTCAAATTGTGGGAGCTGGCCAGTCATGGAGCGGCAGCCTTGCGGTGGGTATTTACACATGCCGACAGCGGCTCTAGCGTCCTCTGCAAATATAAATTACGACATGTCTCAATGAATGCGGTGTAAAAGGATAGACGTTGCTTACCGGCTGAATGAATATGGGGAAATATGACGCCCATGGCACCTCCGTCGAGGACTCTTTGCACAAATCCGTTGCCACACTTGTGAGGCACTCTTACAAACGGGCTGATGCCAGCCAGGAGACCAACGTGGCAAAGGGCCGTGGTTTGCTCCAGCGATAGCCAGGCATGTTCGAGGTCAATAAAAAGAGAATCAAAGCCGGCATTCTTTGCAAGCTGCACAACATGTGTATGAGGCGAAATCTTGATGCCAAACGCCTTGCATAGCATATTGGCCGACGCTGCCTGCAGCAGATTGTTAGCGTGTAGTGCCGTTCTGGTCTGCATCTTGATCGTCGACTTGAATAATGGGCGATGAGATCATTCGGAGACACATTCGTAGACTTGAGCCATCCCTGTCCTATTAATACATTTCTTGCGCTTCGCGAGCCGCTCAGTAACCATCACATATTGCCATTTCTTCGGTCCAGAGTTCAGCAAGTGGGGATGAAATGTGCGGAGAGCCACGGATGTTGAAGCCGTCAAGCCATTGTCTCCACACGCATACTAATTATGCTCCGACCGGAGACTCGAGTAAGGGGGCAAATAAGCCTGGCTTTTATCCTTTGAGGGCTTATTGGTCAAGTGAAAACGGCGCCAGCCCCAGATGCTTGGCCTTCCTTGTCATCAGAGTCAAGCGCAAATGGTGTGCTCGGCGATTACATCCGACGACGCCTCGTAACTCTCTTCCCCACGTTAATATGCCGACAAATCTGTTCCCCGCCATCCCCATGGGGTACTTGTCGAAATTCATTCTTCAAAAAAATGTATATAAAAGCCCGACCAAACTAACTTCGATGTCTCTCTTAACTCCCCTAACCCACGCTGGATTTCGCTGCACAATAGGAACTGGGTCTTACATACAGGTTGAATGCAGATCTCTTTCTCACATCTTCAATTTTTCGCTACATTCAGGAGTGCACCATGTCAAAATTTGAAGAGAATGCAGTTTCAAAGGAGATAGAGGGTGATGCAGCCATAGTTATCGATCCTGCCGAAGAAAAGCGTGTCCTTGCCAAACTCGACCGGGTAATTCTCCCTTTGATGGCTCTCGTTTACTTCTTTCAATGTAAGTGACTACAAAAGATGTTGCTCATTTTCCGTAATCCCAAGGCTAAGCAAGTCTAGACCTCGATAAGCAGAGCATCAACTATGCCGCCGTGTTCGGACTCTCCAAGAATCTTCATCTGACTGGGTCAGAATTCTCCTGGACCATCTCAATTTTTTATTTTGGTCAACTGGTGTCTGAATATCCTGCTGCATACTTGATGAGTCGAATGCATCTGTCCCTGTTTGTTGGGATTTGCATGTCCGTCATATTTCTCCTATCGTCCCCGGCGTACCTGGTGCTGACTTTATGGCTTCCTAGTATCTTATGGGGTGCTTGCGAAATGTGCCTCGCAGCAACTCAAGACTTTGCGGGCATCGGCGCCGTTCGCTTTTTGCTCGGCTTCACAGAGGGCGCTGTGGCCCCTAGTTTCATGATCATCACCAGCAACTGGTACTGTCGCCGCGAACATCCAGTTAGAATTGCGTATGTACTACTGACTGGCACGCACATGTCGTGACCTATGTGCAAGTGTTGGCTAATGAAAAATGGTGTAGATCTTGGGTCTCAATGTTTGGAGTGTCCCAGGTTGTTGGCGCTCTCATGATGTACGGTATCGGGCAGGGACACTTTGCCCTTCAAACTTGGCGCGTCATGTTTCTTATTTGCGGTGCCCTCACCATCGCCTGCGGCATCCTCTTCATCAGTCTCATGCCTAGAGATCCATCGAGTGCCTGGTTTTTGACAGAACACGAGCGCAGAATTGCGATAGACCGATTGCTGCTGGATCGAGCGACGCGTGATCGAACAAACTTTGACATGAAGCAAGCCATTGAGGCAGTATCGGATCCAAGAACACTGGTATACGCGCTGATGGCGCTCTTCATCACCATCCCGACTGCCATAGTCAAAGTAGGTTTAATATCAATGAACAAGACTTTGCTTTACTGATCAAAACACAGTTTTCGTCCCTTGTTATTTCCGGTTTCGGTTATTCTCCATTCCAAACGATGCTCGTTGGCCTTCCCCGTGGTGGAGTCTCCTTCATCATGGTATGGATTGGAGCTCTGATCCCTCTCTACTTTCCCAACAGTAGATGTATCGCCGGTATACTTCTTGCCGCTGTTCCTATGCTTGGATCGCTCCTGCTTCTACTACTTCCCGCATCCGCAAGCTGGGGCATAGTCGTCAGTACATGGCTTGCAGCGAGCAGCGCCGCACCACTAGGCATGGCAGTGGGCCTCATGTCATCGAATGTTCGCGGAAACACCAAAAAGTCCGTCGTTGGTGCCATTTTCTTTGTCATGTACTGTGTCGGATGCATTACATCCCCGCAACTCTGGCAACAGCAAGACGCACCAAGGTACCGAAAAGGCTGCATTGCGAGTGTGGTGAGCTGGGGCTGCCTCATTATTACGTTTACGCTTACTTTTTTCACTTCCAAATGGTCTAATGCGAAGAGAAATAAACAAGCAGAGACGGATGCAGCCAATGGAGAACTTCCTGCAGCTATTTCAGTTGAAGCTGACTGCACTGAAAAAGAAGACAGAACCTTCCGGTACAGCTATTGATTGTATTGCGGTGGCTCAACTTTGGACCAAGGCCAGCCTGCATATTTGCAATTATCTGTTATATATATGTTATGAGCGAGAATATATTGAATTAGTGCTATCTCCTCGAAAGGATTCACCATTACCCCATTCAATCTTGCATCCCTAATGGCTTATTGCGGCTACGTAGATCCATTTGCGTTGTGTTCCCTGCCGATGGCGCCACTCAGTGCGCCTGCTAAGCTCTCGCCTTTTTTTTTCTTTTTTTGCAATATCGTCTCCCTAGTACAAATGGCTACGATGAATGTAGGTTTCTTCATCCAGTATCCAAATAATTTACCTAATGAGAAAAATAGTTCAGTCAAAGGTAAGTTTCGATAGTTATATTAACTACTGGAGTGACCTGTTCCCATGGAAAGAGTTTATATTACTCTCAAGCTGCCCCCAGTCCAGCTCGACGGAACCCGACAGCGTCAGATCCACGTTCTGGTAGACAGTGTAAAAGTCGTCAGGTACAGAGTAGAAGAAGGAGTCAAATAAAATGTTCTCAGGCTGCCAAAATGATGGTAGACTGGAGGTCTCCAGGCTCTCAGGGCGGCTGGGATTCTCAACGGTGGCTTGCGCACTATCAGTAACCGGACCATAGCGTAGCGTATTTGCAGCATGGCTGTGCAGTGTCATGATTTCCTGTACTCCGCCGGGAGAGGCATATGTTCCTTCAAGCGCGATGCCAGCATGGTTGCACATCTGCTCAAAGTCTGCTTTGCGATTCAGGGCGGCTTTGTTGCCTCGTTTGGCAAGATAGTTAAACAACTTCATGGTTAATTCTATACCATTCGCCATTTTTGCTCGCTGGGGCTCAAATGGCACAAGTTTAGCTAGGATCAAAACGAATGCCACTGAAAAGAGACCGTCGAGGTCGAAAAACCCGAATGTGGCTGGAGGTGAGATTAGCAAAGTCTCCAGCATACAGCATGATCGTGTGAGTTACCAATTAAGTCTTGGTCCCTAGCCGCGCATAGAACAAACAAACTTCTCTCCGCCGCATCGATGCAGTTTTTTGAGAACTTTTCAAATACTTCATATCTCCCAGAAATCTCCTGGTTCGTAATTCGAGCTTTTGCCAGGTGCAGCAGAGCGGGGCGAGTTGTGAGAATAATTGCCTACGCTGTTTTAGCTGTCAGTCAAGTCATAAAGGAAGGATCACTTACTTGATAGAGCATGAGATTCAGGGTGATGCAATCTCGGGTGAGTGGAAAAGGAGAAGAAAAGTCCATGACACAATCCAGAGGCATTGCATCTCTAGCTCTTCCTAAAGAGACAAGAATTTCTCGAACTCCAGAGACGAAACTTTCTTCTGGCTGCTTCTTATGACTATACACGGCTTTACCTAGTGTTAGAGTTGACAGCATTAACCTGGGACGAGGGGTTGCTCACTTTCTAAGATCTGTCCCGTAATAGTAGCAATACTGATGTTGACATTCAGTATCACTCCAGAGTCAAACCCGGGCGATGGCATAGGTCGCGCAATACTAATCATGCTGTCTGATATGAAGCTTGGATTACCGGTGGCAGCAGCAAGTCTCCTATAGTAGATGTTAGTAGGAGTTCATATAGCTAAGGGGTAACGTACTTCTCTTGCATATAAACACTCCAAGCCAGTCTGTTGCGATGGACAGCTTCAGATCTGGGCAGATGCTCATTCAAATTTTCTCGAAATAAGCCCATTGATACCGAAAGCCGTAGCGCCATGCCTGCCTATTAAGAACGAGAAAGAAACGTTAGCAGTGACAGATCGGCCAGTGATGGACGAGGCTGGCATCATACGTGGATATAGGCGTCCTCCTTGCGATCGGCACACTGCAGGAAGAATGCGGAGAGTCCACTGATCTCTACCCCCAGCGTTCCGGCGGCTCGTAGTTGAATCATGTTTGGAAACCTCCTGGTGGCAGCCGTGAAGAATTGCGCACCGGGGAAGGAATCGCCAGGCGATTTGCAGCCCTTGAGCAGTGCCCCAACAGCAAGGACGAGCAACAACTCCACGTACCAAGCGTCAATAGGGTGCGTTCCGACCGCGACGTGGGCATAATCTTGCGAGAAGCGGTCTGCAAAAGCCCGCGCATCAAAAAGATGGTGAACTTTTCCCAGGGAGCTCATAACAGTGGAAATCAAGTGTTGAGCGTCGCTCTGGCTGGGCCACAAGATGCTGTCGGAAAGTTGACTGGACTGTGTTTCAAATAGGCCATACGCATTGTCTCGACTGCCGGCGGTGAATTGGCTGCTGTGAGGCGAGCCGCGCCGCGGGTCCCTGGGTATTTTCTTGACTTGACTTCCAAAATTAGTGCTGGAAGATAATGATGGATCGGTAAAAATGGCTTGAAGATGTGTGAGCGATTAGTGGCCAACGGAAGAGAAAATAGATACGATTTGCTCACCTGAGTGAGATGGTTTATTGGTCTGGACTGCAGATTCACCGACATGTTGCGAGTTTGGGCGAGTTGATGAAGCTACAAAGTTATGGTCAACCTGAGCGGGCTCCTGATTCGATCCGGGGTGATCTTCAACGGTTGGGCTGCAGATTGCAGCCGTGAGCTCTTGGCTGGCGACTTTCGCGTCGCGTGACACATTC
Organism: Zarea fungicola; assembly: GCA_900169235.1. Classification (NCBI taxonomy): domain Eukaryota; kingdom Fungi; phylum Ascomycota; class Sordariomycetes; order Hypocreales; family Cordycipitaceae; genus Zarea; species Zarea fungicola. Next base: position 40,614 of record FWCC01000142.1, on the reverse strand, counting down.
CTTGCGTCTGAGCCTCGCGAGGAACCATCTTTTGAGGAGTTGTCTGGAGGCTGCGTGGCTGTATTCGCCGACCGGAAATGTGCTTCCAGGCTACTGACATACCTGGCATACTCATTAGCTGAGCGCTGTGTCTTGGGCGCATCCATCATCATGGCAGAAAACATACTCGACCGAATACAGCTTTCGCTTACTGCTGTCTCGAAAAACGCATTCTAAGCGACGCCTGGAACAGAAGCGGCACGGGTAGGAGCCCGAGCATTTGACCTTGCGCTCCCGGCAGACGCGGCATCTTTCTGCGTGTTCAGCATAGCAAGCGGTTTTCAAGTCGCTACAGGTAGATCACTCACGCGTTCGGGGTCCTGGCCGCTTCCGAGGTAGTACCAAGACTCGCTCCCTGTCTGGAGGCACGAATACCAGCATTCATTGCGGCCTCTCCAGACGATGAGGCGATACAATCGAGCAGGGAGCTCGGGGAATACCCAAGGCCAGCTTGTCTCGCTGTTGGCTGTGTGGGCCTGGGTGAGCGGACACGGGAACAGCTAACGCCGCCACCCACATCTGGACATGTCCACATCCTGTCGTACAGATGGAGATGCAATTATAATGTCATCTTTCCTTTTCTCATTGCATATTAACATAGAGAAGCCATTGGTATCGGCAACCCCACAAACTGTTCGCGCAGCTCAGAACGATCACATTATGCTATACGTAGATTATTGCCAGCTTGACCTGAGCCTCTATTAATCTTGGGGATGATGTTGTGCGCCCACCCTCTCCTAATGCACAGCATTTGCAAAGAAATAGCGAGAATTGGCGTTTTATCACATTTCTAAAAAAAAAAACCCCCCAGAAGTAATTAAGGGAGGCTGAAAGGTTCAACGGTGGTTCCTTGTGCCGCTTTTGTCTATATCGACTCGCGTCCCGACAACTTTTCGGGTTCGGTAACCAAATGCTTTTGCATCCAACCTATTGATAGATCAATCCATTCTCTCACATGAGACATGGCGCAATGGTCATCGTCTTGATACAGCTTCAGAAGGGAATTGGGTGCCAACTCAGCCAATTCAATAGTGTCTCTGGTGTCGAGTAGTGTGTCAGTGTCGCCATTGATAGCCAATTCAGGGCAGGGAATGGAACGCAACTCCTCCATAGACGGTGCTAGCGCGCTTAATTTCGTGGATAAATTCAGAGCATTAGCCCCAACTGCGCGTGAAGGAGCATCTACTATGATTTGAGGCATGCCAAAGGCGCTGGACGGGCGCAAGCTGCGACGGAGTGGCGCCCCATTGACAACCACTGCTTTCAAGCGATTGTCGGTGATGGCCATTCTGGTAGCCCAGTTGCCACCAAAACTAAGCCCCATCATACCAATTCTGCTACCATCCACGAAATCCAGTGACTGGATAAAAGAGATGGCATCGGCGTAAATGCCGTCAGTGACACCAAGGCTCATGGGCGCTTTATAAGCATACGTGCCTGGCATCTCCATAAAAAAAGAAGCAGCCTCATTCAGGCGACCGCTGCGCAGAAAAGGTAGAATCGATTCTGCATTTGTTCCTTCGAGACCGTTCGTCACCAATACGCCGGGCAAGCTGGCTTCGGCTGGCTTGCCGGCATCGGCTGAGTTGGGTCTGAGTCCATATATGGTGACTTCTTCGTTGTGTGACTTTAGGACATGGCGTAGGATGCGGACATTGAGTGGGGAGGCACAAGAATCCAGTATAATGTCGAAAAGGCGGGTGGACATTGCATACGCAACGTCACGATTCGGCGTGCGACCCGGCCATGAAGCTTGGAAAAGGTAGGCAACGGACTTTAGAGCCGCGTCCAACGCGAGGATAGGTCCATGCTGCTCTGTTGGTGCACCATTGACTAGCTCCGCTGTGTTGATACTTAATCCGACGGGACTGTTTCGAAACAGCGTAGCACCGCGGCCGAGATATGCGTAGAGTTCTTGGGATGGCTGTGGTGCGTCTCGATTCCCTTGTATATAGCCACGTATACGTTTTAACCCGGACTTTTCTAGTTCGTTGTCCAACTCATCGACGTGCGTAAATGCAATCGCCGACCAATATTGAAACCAAACATCGTCGCTGAATGAAGTACAACAGTCCATCTGTCGCTCAATAACCTCTTCGTCCATGGCGGCTATCAATGCGAACCGTTTCGAGGCCAGTGCTGGAAGGAACTTTCTAACACCGGTAACCCGAGCTGCTGCATTGGTGGTTCGAGTGGCAGCCAGTAAAGTAACTATAGCTTGAGACAACATTTTGGGTGGGAAGGGAAGCAAAATAGTGATTGAGTTTTGATGAGGCTTGAGCTTGCTTGCCAGACAATTTTTTTTATATCCTTTTACTTATAGCCAAGATATAGAAGTCTACAGAAACTAGTCTCGGCATAGTAACGGCTTTTCCAGATTAAAGTCTGTGCAGTATATTCTTTTTGGTCTGGAGGATTGAAGACTGATTGACTAGCCTAACACTAATAACTATCCGCAATCTGGATAACGTTGATCACTGCGGAGAACTTTCCCGAGTTAGTTTGCCGGGTTGGTATCGCCGAGTTAGTTTCCCGAGTTTGTTTCCCGATTGCCCGATGCCACTGCACATGCGTAAATATGGCACTCCGAAGAAACCTCTTTTCACGTGGGAACAGCGGCGGAGAGATTCTTTTCAACCTCGGACGTTACGTCAATTTTTTCTATGCTGATAACTTCAACTGGTGTTGACCCTTTAGGTAGATAGTAGGAATTAACTAGTGACTACTGGGACGTGAGAGTTTCCCTGCATTGGGCACTTAAACTAGAGCTAGCTGCTTTGGCTAATAAATTTATTTTTATAAGTAGTTACCGCTATTTTAAACTGGAATAGACTTTAATTAAGGCACACATGTACTCTATAGAAGCACCAACTGGTGTCCTTCTACCCATGTAGTGGTATGACACGCCTCAAGAACTTCAATTGCGCTGCCAGGTTATCCTTGAACCCGATGCCATCCTTGTACAAATCAAAATGCCCTCCAGGGACTTCTACCGTCTCTCCATACGCAGCCTCCTTGGCCACTTTCTCAGCAGCCGCTTTCGGCGCGACGGTATCAAATGTAGGAACGACGATGAGGTAAGGCGCACGGATTTGTGCTGCTTCAAGTGCAGGTCGATGAAGCGGAAAGGTAAGAACGGATCGGGCGACGATGCGGTTCCAGTACGGGTCGACATTTGGTCCTTTCAAGTCATTGTGTAGCAATTGCCATCCGCTGGCTACGTCTGGTGCGTTCATAAGCGCAACCCCGCCGTTGCCAGGAGTCGCAGCCGCCTGCACGTAAATAGGGTCATCAAAGCAGAAGGATAGCACCCAATCTAGACTTGCCAAAGCCGTCAAATAGAGGGAGTCTCGGAGCGGCTTCAGACGAGACGCAATGTACGCGTCCACACAGGGACATTGGGCAATTCCCGCGGCAATAGTAGCATCCTCAGAAAGTAGCCGCGTGACGTGCATGCCACCAAAGCTTGTTCCCCAGACGACAACTCCTGACGTGTCAAACCTCGTATCGCCTTTTACCCAGGCGACGACATTTCGGAAGTCGCGATATTCAGCCGATACATCAACGAGTTGTCGAGGTTGCCCATCACTCCCACCAAAGATCATGTAGTCGAATGCTACAGCCGCAAAGTCCGCTTTCTGGAATGCAGTGGGAACGGGTGCAAGCCAGCGGCTTCGACAGCACCCACACCACAGCCCAGCACGACAACAGGCCATGGTTACGGTGTAGATGGGATATAAAGCCAGGCCTCCAAGTGACCATGAGAGGTGGCGATATAAGCAATGTCCTGCGGCATTGTACGAGCTCTGGGAGGTGGATTGCGGCCCATATGTAAATGCTGGTGTTATAGTGCACAAGGAGCCTCGTCAAAAATATTTTGAGCTCGGAAGAAAACTAAAACAGAGATATAATAATTACTTTTGAATATAATGGACGGAATGAAAATATTCAAGTTCACCGAGACTCCGGTTGTGCTATACCTCTGCCCAGTCGGGGCTCGGCGGTCGAACTCCTCCACATCTATATCGGCAAATTGTCCACTTTTCTATAAACTGTGGTCATTATCATGATAACAGACAACAAATAAATAGATGCGACGTCAAGATCTGTCGGAGTAGAACTGATATGTAAAGTCAATTAGTTCCAACGCAGCACTACATGCCTTCATACCAAAGGCTCGATACATGCGCCCACTCACAGACCTCATACTTACGCCATGGCAAATTTCCGACGTCTCCTTGGCGCCATAGCGGTACATGCTAGATGATATAAAGTGGTTCTTTTTTAAAAAAGAAAAAAGCTAATCTCAGATTGGAATGCAGGCTGCTCTTCTGCTGTCAAGCTCATACCCATATATGTCGAACCGAGTTTGGACTCTTTCGGTCCTTGCCAGCAATGATCCGTATAAACTCGATGAAGTCAATATATTTCCCAACCATAGCATTATGTTCAAAGATACGTTACGGAACTGTGAAGACGCCTTCTTTATTCCGAGTAACGGAGTCGCGATACTCAGTTGCAATCCAGGACGAGACATGTGGAACACCGTCATGGGTACATTCGCAAAGAACACGGCTTCCGTGCCTGCCGGAAATCTTTATTTATATCGATACAGGGATTCATCAAACCTATCCATCTCTCTGATACAATTGAGGGAATACTCCAGCGCCTCCCAATTTCACCCCCTCGGACTAGGCTACGATGAAGCCAGCTCTACATTGCTAGTCTCCAATCATCACTTTGACGGGCCACGAATTGAGATGTTCCGGTTGGAGATTTCGTCATATCCTCCGGTGGCGCAACACATTAGAACGATTGTTCAACCGCTGATCAGATCACCCAACTCAATTGTTGCTCTGAACGAGCACGAGTTTTACTTCACGAATGACCATCATTTCCTGATGAAGACGAACGCCTATCTTTCCATGCTCGAAACATACGCAGCGCTGCCGCTGGGTGGAATAGTGCACGTGATGGTAAACAACGACTCGTCTGTCACTGCTCGTGTTGTTGCCAACCTCGCCTATCCTAATGGGCTCACTTTGCTGAACGCTTCTACGCTAGCTGTGGCACTGACAGACTCCTGCAAAGTGAAGCTGTTTGACATCAACAACGATCGATCTCTCGTCTCAATAGCGGACATCAAGGTTCCGTTCATGCCAGATAACCTATCTTCCGAACCGAATGGAGTACTTCTCATCAGCGGGCACCCTCACCCTCCTTCACTGGAGCGCTTGGTGAAGCATCGAAGTCAATGCTTAAAGACTCATCAAGCGCCAAACTGCGATAAATCAAAGGCTCCAAGCGCTGTAAGTGAGTGGACAGAGAGAGATGGACTTAGAAGCTTGTATCTCAGTGCTGCGGAATACAGCTCTAGCTCAACTGCAGTGAGGGATCCCGAGCTTAGAACAGGGATTATAACTGGGCTATACGAGGAAGGGATTCTTGTATGGGGACGTGAACGAGAAGCTACTGGAGCTTAGCTATTATGGCGGTCTCCCTCAAACTTCAAGTTGACAACTTTGTGTAGGTTAGTTAGGATAAGGTCATCAGTCGATTAATCATCAGCTGTATCGAGTGAGAATGTACTGATATCCTCCGTAGTAAAATCCATATTTCCGGGAAAAACAAATGCACAGCCATTGATAGACTCGAGTTGCTGCTGTGAAATGAACGTCTGAGCAGTATAATTAAATAACACGTCGTCATACTCAGCTTCAAAGGTCCGGGATGGTTGTTCGCTTTCCAACGAAGCCTTTACCTCATGAATCAAGTTGCTGATAGTGTCTGCCAATACCAGATTTAGTAGGAAAAAAAGAAAGGTGAAGCTCAACTAACTTTCTCCAAATGCTTGGTCAAAGCCAAGATCGGTCACTTCATCATCACTGAGTGCAACAGCTCCTGTATCTGCTCGCAGTATTTTATTGTGGCTCAAGATGGACAGCGTAACTCGTTGAACGTCGACGCTGGATTTCTCAAAACTGGAGAGACTCATATTTTTAGGTTCATCCTCAATAGAATGGGTAAACTGGGAGTGCATGTTGTATATCGTTTGAATGTTTGCGCCCTTGTACATGACGTCAGCTGCCTCAAGTAATCGCGATTTCGGGGGTAGCATCAAATATAATCACCAAAAGTTTAGTAAATTTCCAGTATGTTCCCAATTTCTGAATCAAGGTCAAATTTGCAAGCACATCTCGGTGTGCTTGCGCCTTGACAGCGGCGTTTGTGCACCGCAGAAATGGAATCAACACAGCATATGCACAATAACAGACATAGCCAAGGAAACTGTTGCCCTGCGAAACGGGAAAAGCTCCAGCTAGGATAGATACGGCCAAACTAGAGATTGATCGAGAGTGTTCAAAGGCAGTCTGTGCAGAGAGCTGTTGCGCCAAAGGGTTGCAAACGTTATTTGTAAACCCACCCCAGCAGAACAAAGGCACCACAGAGGCGTGCAAGGAGCACATGCATTGATGATGGAAGAAATGTAAAAGATAGACTGTAGGCGCTGCAGTCAGACCTTGTCGAGGGATTTCGTCAAGCATCTTTAGCGAGGCGGGAAGTCCCTGGTGCCATTTGGAAACCGCCAGATCAAGCTCCTGCAGGGCAACTAGATACGCTTGCATGTTCCTAGGTGTGTTTTGTATCAAATCACACGCCCGATTCCTATAAATAATGGATGAGCTGTTAGTTCGGTTGTATATGCATAATTTTGGAGCCAACTTGCCAGAGGCATATAATTCCAATAAGATGGCCAACGACACCGACATTTGGCCGTTCGATGCTGACCGGTAGCACAGGGCTTGCCATCCCTGGATAGAATTCATCTTCTCGGCAGGGCAGACCAAGGCCTTTGACAAACTGGAAAGCCCACTTCTGCAGGTGAGTCTCTGAGCTGTAGGATGTCATCAAATAGCATGCCCAGAGTCTACGACGCTGCATCTCATCCCGAAATGGGTCCCTTGAATCCTTGCCAAGAGCGCTCGGGCTCATCGCAACCTGAGCGATGACAAGGGCATTGCCTAGAAACATAAACGTATGAACGCTGTCAACGCCAATAACAGCAGGGTATTTGATTACCAACCTTGATAGACACAGCACCGCCTCCACTGACCTTCCCCGTACCAGTAGAGAGTTAGGTTGACAAATGTCACGATATTCTCCTCCTGTGGATCGTTGACTTGCTCAAAGACTAGTTGCCCAGCCCGTGTAGCCCATTGGTTGGCAAGACTTTGCTGCCATAACGAGGAGCTGCTGTTTCCCCCGAGGCAATAACGCCTGAATTACGTCTTTCAGCATTTTTCTAATCTCTTCACTTAGTTACGGGTCATTCATGAGACTTACTTGGCCGCTAAAGCACATATACTTAGAACAACATGATCTCGCGATTGATCATTTGTGAGCTGCTCGACGAAAGTAGCTTTGTGTAATAGGAGCGCCGAGTTGGTAATATGTGAAAAGTAAATCTCAACCAATTCCAACACCAGTTCGGATGAGATTCCGTGGATGATTGTTCCAGAGCCGGGGAGGTGACGTGGTTGTGAATGGTCGGCGGTGTTACTGCTGTTTGCGGGATTCTCTGGGAGTACTGCAGGCGCAGATACCTGTTCAGTTTCGAGTGCTGTAATGGGACGGTCCTCGTACACGCAAGACCTTCCAGCACGATGACATCGTTGACAGACTGGTCGAAGTCCTGAGCAACGAACCTACAGCAATGTGATTTGTTGATTAGCCTTGAGCCAGTCGTTTCTGCCTCAGTGGGTAGCTGTGTACCTTTTGTGCATTGCATCGACGGCAGGCTGTTCGTGGTCTACCCGTCATTGAATCCAAGGCTAAGCCGCTTAATATGTGATGAAAAGTGTGGCAATAATTTCGGCTGCGATGTGCAATTTGTAACTCGAGACTGGGCAAATGGCCTGAAGTTGAAGGTAGGCCAAAGCATCGCCCAAGCTCGGCGACTAGCTTCCCACTGGTACCCGTGTGGCTTATGTAATTCGCACTGAGCTTCAAAAAATGTTGAAGTAAACTAAATTTTATTAGGCCACACGTAGCCTGGAAAGTTGCCTATTAAAAACACTACCTAGTTGAATATAGAGCCGCTTGTGCCTGGCTATCCGCTATAACTGCTTCCTAGATCTCCTGCATTCCTCTTCTCTTAGAGAACGGGTTGCCTTTTATCTTAGCCACTACCATTGCTTTAACCTAATCCTCTTCTGCCTGGTCCCAATCTAGGTACGTCATTATCTCTTCTTTAGTCTAGTCTTGAAAACTATTCTGCGTTCTATATTATTTTCCTATTTACTTCTAATTAAGGCGCTATGTAAGATTATCTTTATTATACTATTAGGGTAGACCTTTTGCCCTACAATACTGTTGGTTTGTTTTTATACACTTAGAGTGGTAATTAACACCTAGCTAGATAAATTAAAACACACATGCATAATGAACCAAAATAAGGAATTCCTTTATAATACTTAAATGACCTGAAACCAATAGTAATTATTGCTTCGCCGGCGGGCAAAGCTCTTTTAGAGACCCAGTATATAATAGTCTAGACTTTGACGCATCTGCAGGCGGCGCAGACATCTTCAAACACATTCAGTGAAGCCAAATTACACTGTGGGTTTTTTGTACTTCTTCTTGAGCAGTCAAGTGCTCCAAACGCTGTGCAGCGGCAGCAGTTTCTACAAGCATCATTCGTGATATCCGTACCGTGGTCGACAAATGGCTGGCAGAACAGAGTATATCTCGGTCTCGGTTTCGCCACGCAGTCCAAAGCCATCTAAACAGGTGACGGAAGTCCTCCATACTATCAAATAGAATTAGTGGCAGAAATCTTAGATACTGATAGCTGAGACATACAAAGGTTGTTCCAGCACTGGATCGCCTCAAAAGGTTGTTTGTGGCTGCATTTGGTGATGTTTGGCTGTCAGATGGAGCTGCAGTGACAACAGAAAGTATGCCAAGGCATACGCCTAGATACTGAAAGTGCATGATTTTTAAACGCGATGGAAAGTTGGAGTGTGAAAGTAGAGGATTGGGCAAGGTTTTTGAGAGCGTTCTGTAAACAATCATGACCTAGGAATGCCAAGGTCCTTATATGAGTGCAAACAATTATAAACGCATTGTCATGTTTTAGAATGTATTGTCCGATGTGTTCTTTCGGGAATTGTAAGTCTCCGTCGGAATCGTACTTGGTGGCGTAAGAGTTTCAGATATCACAGTCGACAATTCGATTATTTCACCAAACGCCTCATCAATTCCAAGAGATCAAGGATAATATCTTACAGTCTTACGTGAGACAATGCCCAGGAAACCTGTACAGAGTATTTTTGGCAGAGTGTATCCTGGCAAGGAGAGGAAGCTACCTCGGGAGTGTCTGGGGGACTGTATTATGAATGCTACTGGAGGATTTCTTTTACCCCTAGCACGAGATTGCCATCATAAGCCGAGCCTTGATATTAATAATGCAACATGTCACGAGTCATAACCTTGTAGGTGCCCTCTCGATTGGGTACTAATTATTGTAGCGCCAAAATATGCAGGGAAACATGAGCGGTGCTTGTGTAAAACGGGTCTAGTAGCTCCATCTTGGTGGGAAATCGCCGTCATGGAGTACCCTTGGCATTTGAATCGCTTGCTGTAGTGTCGTCCGCCCGCGTGGCACTGTGCCCGCCAGCAATAATAATCGCTGTTCTTGGTCATAAGACGGATACGTAAAGCCACCAACATCAATTTATTTTCGGGTAGATTACCAAATCGGGCAACACGGGTAATTTAAGGGTCGTTGGTCTCACGTCATGCCAAGTGCTGCCATCATGAAGGACCTGATCATAGTTTAGATTGCTCCGCTGGTTTGCCGGTACTATCGGAACATCAGGCCCAGGCTCGAGCTTGATCGACGTAAAGTTTCGCATCGGCATCTACGTCTCACTGAAACAGTATATGCATATATATGATGGAGACTCCTTACTCGTTTTTATTATGTCTGCGCTGACAAACTCTCTACATTTCAACCAACTTCTCCCAGCATAAAAAGCTCCGGGGAGTTAGAAAACATGCACCTCCTGTCGTTTCTATCATTGCTTCCTCTACTTGTTGCCTCTTTTTCTCTACCCGACGCTGCGCTGGAAGGCCTTGCAGTCCATCTAGAGGACGATGCCGGCAACGTGACATATGTTCACGAATCGGACTTTGAAGCCTATGGTGTATCTATCAGCGTCCTTGACACAGCACTTGCCAATTCTACCGACCCTTCCAATTTTGCCGACTTTTCGGCCCTGGTCGAGAGATCCTTGGCACCGGGAGACAACATTAACTGTGTCCCCAAGGTATCCTTCAACATTATTGATCTTCATACTGCTATGGTGAATTTGGCGGACCAGCTTAGCTGCACCTACATTATCAACACAAACCCAGGCTCAAGATACAAGTTTGTCGCAGCGACATACTATCAGGGCTCTGCAGTTGTATACATATGCAACTATAGCAACAAATACCAGGAGTTGCAGGGAGCGCAGCTGGTCAGCTTTTTGGAACACGTGTTCAATTATTGTGGCCAAAAGAGTGTTGCCGGTTGGTACTATAGCAAGTTCCAAGACATGTCCTGGGGCTACACTGGTAGCTCACACGGCTATTGCCAGCCTGGCACAAGCTAAACGACGCCATTAGAGGGATTGGCATGGAGCGTTCCAGAGACGGTTTGGGGAAACCATTATCAATGTACTTAGTCTTCAACTATTGTTTTACTTTAGCTACTTCATCTTTTATTAACAGACTTGCTGAAATACATTCTGCTCAAGCCCCGAAGCGGTCGTTGGAACCAATCCCTGATCAGCAGCAACAGAGTAAGTCCATCGAGGGTCGTTTAGCTCCGTCTTCCACGTCCAAAACACCCAGCCTGCCATGCCCGGCTTCTCATAGAGCTGCTGCTGGGCAGTAAACCACTTCTTGAAGAAGGTGGTATCTGAAGCCGCGACCCCAGACGTCATGCTCCACTCGCCTGTGATGGTAACGTTTTGCCCAGACACGAGGCGACTGTCAGTACAGGCGCTCTTCATCAGTGCCGCCTGATCACTCGAGCCGCCCAGCGCAAAGCCGATATAGTTGTGGTCGTCAAAGGCTGTGTTGGGGTCGTTGGCAACGGCGGCCGACGCGCGGGGGTTACCTGAGCCCCATTTGCTCGACATGAACTCGACATGCAGGGCACGGCTTCCTGAAATACCCAGGGCGGCCTCGGCATCGCGGACGGCCTTGAGGGCGGCGGGGTAGTACACCTGGGTAAGGCCGGAGGCTTCGCCGGGCGCCGGGAAGCGGGCTCCGTCGTGCGCCGAAACGGGCTCGTTGAGGACCTCGATGATGCCGACAGATGCATAGGCCGGGTTGGTGTGGATGCGGTTCGTCATCCAAGCAAGCCACTTTTCGGCGCGGGCAAAGTTGTTATTGTTGAAGAATCCAGCAGGGTTCGCGTCCTGGCCGGTAAATGGGTCCTGCTGCTGGGCACCAGGCGCGCCGTGAAGGTCCATGATGACGAAGATGCCCAAATCGGATGCCTTTTGGACAACGGCGTCAAGGAACGGGAGCATGAGATTTCCGTCCGCAAACGGCTCAGTAGCTGTGTTGACGATGGAGTCAAGCGACCAGTATCCAATAGGAATGCGGATGGTGTTGAGGCCAGCGTCAAACACATCTTGAACAGTGTCTGGTGTAATCCACCTGCCCCAGTGCGCTGCGAATGCCGCATTACCGGCTGCGCGGTTGTTTCCATATACATTCTTCATGCAGTTAAGCTCAGAAGGCTGGCCTGCACAGCCCATCTTTGCCCACTCGTTCTTCATCATCCACGGCTCACAGATGAGCCAACCTAGAGTGGTTGCGTCAGTGCTGGTTTCTACGTTTCATTTATTTGCCCAAAACACCTACCACCAAAGTTCACACCCCGGATTTTCGAAGCACCATTTGGTAGTTTGAATGTTGCTGCTCGTGTATCGAATCGAGATGCATTGAATGCCCCAAGGTCGCGTTCCTCGGGAAGCCAGGCATGAGCGGCGCCACTAAGCAGGGCGACGACGACGGAAAACAACATTTTCAAAAGCAGTTGGAGTAAAACTTGAACTACCGTGTTATGAGGGTTTTATTCAAAGTATTATGCGACAGTTACTACAATATTTATAGCCATGCATGGCATCCTCGTGTAACGTGTTGTATTCGACCGACGCCGACCTGTCGATAGATCACAAGGCCGGTCCTGCTGGGAAAGTAAACCCATAAAACAAGCGGAGAGCTCCGCCCTCCACTTGAATGTGGGATATGTAATGCCAATAGCATGAGAGGGAGTTGCCAATAGATGAGAAGGAGTTGCCAATAGAATAAGAAGGAGCTGAGTCGTGGATCCTGTCAGTCTGTTCTCCGGATTTCTCTGTAGAGTCAGCGTGGCCGATTGTGTGCCGCATTAACCGATTACAGTACACTGCCCAACTCCATTACGTATGGAAAGAGGGGAGAAAAGGTCTCGGCCTACCAGTAGCTGGCCACCTTGTGACTTGATAGATCCAATATACCGGCTTACCTCCGACCTGCTACCGTGGCGTGGATCAATAGGGTTCGGAAAGAATGCTGCAATTCACCGTAGAATCGCAGGACCACTATTGGTGTCAGTTCTACTGTGGATCAACCTGGCACTGGGATTTGGCTTGGCATTCTGGGGTATATCTGCAAGGAACCACATATGCACGGTATCAGGTGCCCTGTAAGGCGGGCGGCCCCATCACCGGCACATGAATTAGGGCACGACATGACTGCAAGCTGAAGAAGGCAAGTGTTGCGTGTTATATTGAACAAGGGCTTCTGATTAGTGATATACTTGCATTGGGTGTGCTCTTTGTCAAACACAGCGAGTAATGTTGAATGAGTGGCACTGCAAAGGGACAACCAAAGTAGCAAGCTGACCCACGGAATCTAAAATATTCAAATCACTACATAAGCCTTCAAATAGGCTACTTTTTAACAAGAAGATATATTGCCGGTAGAAAGAAATTATGCACCAGTAAGCTTCTTTTCTGTGCTGCCAGTCCTGCGACACAACCCCGGTAGGGCTAGGATTGATGGTGGCGTTTGCGTGCCACATCTCTGTGGCTCTTATTAGGGCCGATTGTGACGAACGGCATGATATGAGCCCGACCAGGAGTGCAGTCAAGTCTTACAACGATAGCAGGGGCGTAATATCAGCCAAAGTCTCTGCTGGAACTTGGAGACCTGAGTGAACAGGGCTGAGCTTATAATTGACTACATCGGTAGGCGCCCATTATTTTTTTATCCGAAAACTGGTCATTGCTTTACAACTTATCGACCCGCCGTAGCAGGAAATACTCAAAGGGAGCCGTTGTGGAGGTGAGCCGCTGTTTACTGATACTGTGTCAGTCTAGACGGCTAAAAGGCTGCGCGATTTAAGGTGGCGGAGAGTTGTTGGCCAGCCTAGAAACCTGCTCAAACAATTGCCTTGCAAGTCGGCGCCACTCGATCATTTGCTGAAGAAATAAGGCCGTAGAAGTTTCTGTCTTGAGAAAAAGATGCTCGTCAATATTCCATTCTCTTTTTACTCCCAATAACTTGGTCGAGCCTCCTATCAGGCTAACAAAACCGCCTTTTGTGTCAGGGCAAGTCCCCGCAGTCGCTACAGCACCACAGAACCACGGCATCTAAATGGAACTCTTCACCACAAGGACAAAAGTACTGCCAAAGCCGAAATCCGCTGCGGCTGCTTATTACAGGCGCATATAAATGAGTTGTGAATTGCAGATGGGCCTTGATCACTGTCTCTCCACCAATCAACCCACGAACAGTATGGACAGCACATATCGATACACTCTTCCCCAGCACGGGGCGGGTTGCCCAATCCGCAAATGCAATACTCGGCTCAAAATCATTATGACCTATCAACAGGCTCTCCTAGTCTTTTGGAAGCCAGCTCACATAGAAGGTGAATACATCCGAACTCGCTCCAGGTGTCGCAACAAATTACATCCATTTCACAACCAGCTGCCCAGATTGTGCTCTTGACGTGCATTGCTATGATTTGGCATGCTGCGCCAAACTACCATGTAAAAATCTTTCTGGGAGAGTTTTTGAATTTGAAAATTTGGACAGTGGTAAAAGTATAAAATGTAGAAGGGGAGAGTAAGACGAGGATAAGACGACGATCAGGCTCACGCCAAACCGGCAGTTGCCCCTTGTAATCCCCCGCAACATTGTCTGAGATGCAGCCATTGATTGGCCATCGCACCTTCTACGGAGAGATTCTTCGGCGCACTGCGGCAGGCTGCGTCAGAAAGCGTGGTTCCGTCGGGACTTGTTCGGCCTAAGCATTCTAGACCGAGGGAGACTTTGCACCTGTTGGTCAGTTACCGGCGAACATGTAACTCACCGAGTCAGCGAAACAGCGACTCTCCGCAAGCACGAGTGACGTTTATTACCGGCCGTGGTGGTTTAGCATGAAGAATCGGGCACTCGAGACTGGTTACCACAACCGAACGATTAGTTGAAACGCAAAAAAAAAAAAGTCTACCAAAAGGTGCAGTTATACTTCTCAAGTATGACCTCAATGGCGTGTAGAATTGCAGTCGGTCAATACAGTGTTACTCTTCAAAGAATTTAGGAGGTGACAGGATATGTATGAACTATCTATGCTACTACACCAACTAGCAAAGTTTGGCATTAATGATATATCAAGGATCAATTAAACGGACAACTGCTCTGTAATTTGAACCTCAATACAGGAGAAACCTGGCTGTAGGGTAGTATTCTGCGACACTGAGCACAGTAAATGTATGGTGATATTCTCCACTCGAAAATTGACAAAGAAAATTCCAAAAAAAAAAAAAAAAAGAATTCCAGAAAGTAAAGACTATCGTCAATACTGCCTTGATCACAGGCATGGTCAAAAGATGTACTACCAGATCAAAAGCAGTGCGGAACTGTGGTCGTGCGGAATCTTGGTTGCGGCAAAGACCGCAGTAAAGACCGCCGACTCGGTCGCATTTACCGCAGACAAGTAAGGAGAGCGGACATCTCCAAGAACTTCGGTCTTGTCATCAAATTTCCGACCATTCCATCACAAAATTCAATTTAAAAATCTCCAGAAGGCGCATTACATCCCCACTGAACCCGGCAATGGCAGCTACTCCGCCTAAACTGCGCTACGCCCCCTTTGCGTGCGTTTCATGCCGCAGCGGCAAGCGACGCTGCGATAGAAGAATCCCGGCCTGCCGACTCTGCGACCGCAGACGGCTGCCATGCACGTACCCCGCTGGCCGTGGAGTCGTCGTGGCGACGGATGACGGACTCTCTTCGCAGCACGAAGAAGAGAGGCACAGTGCGCAGCATACCCTGCACGCCCCTGCTCCTCGTCCTCGTCCTCGTCCCCCTCCCACGCAGAGCCAGCGAGCCGCCGAGTCGTACGTCGGCATCGCGACAGCAATCCGCTTTATTGCGCCGGGTATCGCTGATGACGGAGGAGCGTGCAAGATGGGCGGCGGCGACGGGGCCGGTTCGCCTGAGATTGAGATCCCAGACGAGGTGGCGGCCCTGGTCGGCACGCCCGATGACATTGTCCGTGTGGCGTCGAATTTCTTCAGTGCGACGGCGCGCTGGATGCCGATTATCTGCAAGAAGCGCTTCTACGTGGACGTGCTGAACCCGCTGTCTCGGCATCGGCAGGCGCTGATGCTGCTGGCGCTCACGATGAAGCTCTTTTTTCTGCCTGTGCCCCAAGAGGCGCCGGATGGCCGGTCGGCGGTGTACAGGCTCGTCAAGCGGTTTCATGCCGAGCTGGAGGCTTCGGGCGACCTGTCCATTCATGTCCTCCAGGCGGCCGTGTTTATTGCCATTTACGAGATGGAGCAGGCCATTTATCCGTCGGCGTACTTGAGTGTCGGCGCGTGTGCAAGGTATGGGATCGCGATGGGGTTGAACAAGGCGCTGAAGAGGAAGGGCGATGGCCATCCCTTGGGACGATCGGTTTTGGATCTTGAGCAGCAGAGACGTGTTTGGTGGGCTATATTGATACTTGATCGGTACGTCTTTAGAGATTAGAAAATTCACAAAAAAAAAAAAGACAGGCACTGATGTATCGAGTTAGATTTCTAAATCTAGGGAACCCGGGCAGAGCATTGGCGACGGAGGATCCAGCATTCAGCGACTTTCTCCCAGTAGACGATGAGCGCTTTCATCATGACGTAAGTTGTTCCCATCAGAAAATATGTTGGATACACGCTGATTTAATTAGACATTTTTTGAAGATGACGTGGGCACCATTTCTGCTGGATTCTCCCTGCAGATGGGCATACTCTCTCGCCTTGCTCAGTCCACTTACCTGCTCACACAAGTCCTCAACCTGATGTCGTCGCCCACGTCGTCGACCAAAACAGACGGCGAAATTGGCATTGTCCAAGATACAGCACAGCTTCGACGAACAATACTATCATTGACGCACATGGCGAATGCCGAGGCCGACTCTCGCCAGCAAGTGTACTGCTCACCATCGGCAACTTGTTTCACGTAGGTTCAATGATAAATTTGCTTTCCCAATTGAAACGAAATGCTAATAAAGTAGTTCCATTTTATTACTCCAGGAGTATTACTGGAGAGAAGTCGGCGCCGTCACAGGCGAGCAGATACACCAGCATGTGTTTCCAGAGACGCAGGCCGTGCTGGATTCTGTGTACGGCATGGTGGCAGGGCCTATGATTGAGTACGCGAAGCGAATGAGCTTTGATGGGCCTGGCAAGTTTTCGCCACCTCTGCTGCATATGGTCTATTTGGCTACGTCTCATTTCATAACCATGGAGCTGGGAAAGCCTGATGCGGAAACCAGCGTCAAGATTGCGACGCTCATCTCTTTCTTGGAATATATGAAGGGGAGGTCCCATGTATCAAGTAAGCAAGCGATTTTTTTCTGGTCATGTCATGTCGCTAATGCTTATGAATAGCTATCTTTCTACACATCCTGGCGGCGCGCAAGGCGGAAGTGATTGCGTTGGCCTGCTGCTAGACGACTCTCGATACGACTAAATGCAAGCTGAGCAGCTGGTGCCCCTTGGTTTGACACCATGGCAATACACGAAAATTGTACGCCGGTGCTGGTGTATGTTGCAGCGATGCAGCCTGATTCGGATTGACACTGATGACACGGGGCGGAGAGGCGCTAAGTAAATCCAGAAGGTTCCAACTGACAGGGCTCTCTATACGAGAATTGACAGCGTTGTTGCCAGGCTCGTCTGGCTCTACTAATCCTGGCCTCCGCAGGGCTGCAGGGCTGGCATGGGTACTGCAGATGTACATTTTACAGTGTTTAGCATATAGTCTTGTTAAGAAATTTTCAACATTCCTACATTATGTCCTTGGTCATCTGCCTCGTTGTATCAGCCTTCAATGGCCAATATTACCTATCTCTATCAGGAAGACAGGCCGACTGATGTCACCAAGTCGAATCTTGCGCGCTTCAATGGCGGCGAGTAAGGTTGATCGCATTGAAAGCGAGCTACATTCTGCTAAACCGAATGTAGCTCGTGGGCACGAGACCTCTAGCACTTGCGCCAGCCTGGATCGCTTGTCAGTTCCCCTAGCCCCGTCAGCCGCAACAAGCCCAGATTTTAGGCCGAAGTGTCATGCAAGATTGGGGCAGGCTCTAGACTGGAATGAGAGGGAATGATACGAGATCAACCAGTAAAATTTAACGCAGGTTCGTTTTTGCATGCCTGGCTTTGGGGACAACTAGAACAAGCTTTCAGCCACAGCCTTCCGGGGCCGCGAGTTAAAAATAGAGCGTTGCGTTTGCCGGCCGCCTTGTTTAAACTTTGCTAGTTGCAGCCTCACAGCCATCTATAGCATCAGGCTCGTTTATTTCATGGGTTCAATAAAAATTCGTATTAAATGCGTTGATATTAGAGAGCAGAAGATCGCGTCGGTGCTGAGCCCAGAATTTATATAAGAGAGCGTAGATCACCCAAGATTGTACTGTATCCTCTCTTGCAATCGCTCCTTCATCGGTAAACACTCTCCAAAGTCAGTCGCCATGCAAATCTTCCACGCCGCCGTTTTCATTGCTCTGGGAGCCACCGCCGCCACCGTCCCCGCAGCTGAGGGCGACCACTATGTAAGCCGAGCAGCCTCGCTGTACACAACCGCGAGCAACTGAAGAGCGTTTCTAATTCTTCTTGATTTCTTTCATGTGCAGGGTACCCGGTACACTGACCGCCACTGCAAGACTCTGCACTCCCAGCCAAACCGTTACTTTGGATTTTCCGACTGCATTGAGCTGAAGACTGTTGGGTAAGCTACTTCCTTCACCGAGCTGACTCTAAATGTCTGGCCCTAGACGGGTTCTTGACGGGCTTCAAATTTCTCTAACGATACTGTGTCTCTTAAAGCTCCATTAAAGTCCGTTCCGAAGCCCAGCCCCAGCAGTACTGTGTTATTTACAGCGATCACCAGTGCCGGGGAGACCTCGTTGGTGATGACGCCGCGCGTGGCTGTCTTGACGTGACTGTTGGTCACTGGACCAAGGGCAAGTCATTTAGGTGTTCTAATGGTCATGATTAGATTGGGGCTGCCGCCCATTGTCTATTAGATTCCATGATTGTCTAGTATTAGGCACTTTTAACTCGCCTATTCTAATTTTGTAAAACCATATATTCTGATCATAACACGAGCCCCATATCGATTTCTTATCTTAGTCGTATCAAAGCAATTTGGCGCAGTGGAAGCGCGCCGGGCTCATAACCCGGAGGTCGCACGATCGAAACGTGCAATTGCTANNTTTTTTTTTTTTTTTTTGCTTCGCCTTGCAGTCATAATTTTCTAGTCAATTAATTGTCGATTTCAGCCTCGTATATAATGAGCATAAAGAGTCTAGACCATGTCACTTTAGCACCGGCCACTACCGACACTATAGCAAAGAACGAAGCAGTTTGTAGTCCCAGTCACACTGTTAGACCATGCGCCGCTTATAATGCAGAGTACCTCCCAATCTTCCACATACGACCATAGATATCAG
>FWCC01000142.1:0-21516 GCA_900169235.1 Zarea fungicola | reverse complement strand
ACCGGCTGTTGTATGTTTTTTGTTTGATCTTTTTGCAATTTTTGACAATTCTTTTTGATGTGTTTGTGTAAAGTTGAAGTTGTAGATGGTGTGGTGGCACTAATTCCTTAGTTATTTCTAGTGGTGTGTACCATATGCAGCCATGAAACGCCACGAAACGCCAGCGTAAATCCTTGGCATCAGTTAGTTTGACCGAGGCGGAAACTACTGGATAAAGACTGAACGAGATTGAACCCTTTGCATTCACTATCAACCTTCCAACTAAGCCCCAATACTCTCAATATCCCGTTAAGCCTCCAATATTTATTTCAATCTCTATTCCGCCTCTGATAAATTGACTTTGAGCAGAGTTCAAAGGTAAAAGACTGGATCGGGCTACAAAGCTCCGATCTAGCACCCCCTCGGACCAACATGTAGAGAAATGCAGTCGGTGAGATCCTTGATGCCCGCAAAGCTGTCGGCCGCGCATTTAGACAGGAGGTCATTCATGTTGTCCAAGATGTTCTGTCCCGAGAAAACTCTATTTGTAGACGGGCACCGGCCTCCCCTGTTTTGCATAACAAGAGCGATGGCGGCGTTATGCTGGCCTCTCTTTGTCATCTGGCAGCAAAATTGACCAGCTCCGTTGTCGCTAGAGACTTGGCAGTTCACATAGTCGTTGAAATTATTCGGAGGGTTGAAGCCGTAAACCAAGGAAGGGTTGATATCACCCATGGCTTCACGCATTTGAGCCTTGGTTGATACTAGCTTCGGATCCCCTTTGGCGCATGAGATTGCTCGAGCAAAGACTTGCTCAGCCGGAATAGCAGAAACCAGCATGAAGGAGGTTGAGAGGGCGGCAATAGTAGCTAGAGTGAATTGCATTGTGATAGATTGAACCGAAAGGTAAACGATGGTAGATGGTATAAAGTAGTATGTGAAGTGAACTGCTGGAAGGTAGTGAGATGATGAAGAAAGACTGTTTCCTCTTCAAGGCAGTCGCATTCTTATAGACACCAATGGGGAGTATCAAAATGTATTTTTAATTCGGCAGCCATTGTTGTAGTGCCCGAATCCCTGGTACCTTGCGAACTTTTGGCTGATACATAATTACAAATTCTTAATATTGTCATCTAAAATAGTGTCAACCATGTAAAGCTTTCAGTAGGTTTCAATGCTCCACGAAATGAAACCGAGCGCATTGCTCCGCAGCCCTACCTATCCCCACTTCCTCCTTTCAACCCCTGGCTCAGTCGGATAATAAATACGCTGCTTTCCGTAACATCGATTACCGGGTCAGCATCCCGATCAGCCACCCCGCTCGTGTGCATCGCCCCAAAAAGTCCGGAACACTTCGACGAAACAGTATGCAGCATACATGGCTTTACTTAAAATAGTACACGAACTTATTCAGCCCTATCCACTATGTAATTTACAAGTTGACGTTAATATATTGACCCGGATAATTCTAATCCCACCTATAACTAGCTTGCCCAGAGGGCGTCCAAGTTATTGGCGGTCGCCACTGCCGTAATGCACTGTCTGGCCAAAATGCCCAAAAGGGTATCGCTAGACAATGCACGGTGCCCTTTCAACTGAATAGGCCTATTTAAACACGGCCGCTTGGGAGCTTAGTCGCACATTGAGAGTCCAATACTGCTGCGCTGGACGCTTTCCCATGTCAAACGGACGACTTCAACAAGGTCCTCTCATACAAATTTGGGAAGCTCATAAATCGCATTGGATACTCCCTCTTATTCCCTAGTATCTTAGTGTTCTAAACATCTTAAAGCCGTCTGGTTGACAGGGGGAATCGTGCGGCACACCGATGGGCGACTTTAGGGCTTGCAGAGGCTTCACAGCTAGTGAGGGTCTGCATGGCTTGTAAGGCTACTAGGAAGCTCTTGGCGATAGGATCTGCCTAGTCGACTAATTAAAAGCACGGTTTAAAATCCATTAGCGGCTATTAACTGCCGCAGATACTATCGATGCTGGGTTTTAGCCGAACTGTGGAAAATTGATTTATAAGTGGCTGCTTACAGGTTCTAAATACAGTAACTGTCTACTCTCACGTGCTTGTATTGTTTCTATTTCTCCGGAGGAGTTATCGTTAGCCCGTTCAAAGTCACCAAGCGTTTTTATAGCTGCCCTATTAGTGAGAAATATAAGATACTATAAACGTATGAATTTTCTCGACAATCTCTTCTCTAAACTTCCAATTTCATCTGAACTCCTTAACTCTGCTATAATATATTGTCTAATCTAATAATCGAAATGAAAATGCAATAGATATTCTTTCATTATCTCATCTCCTTGCAGCATCTCACACGACACAAAGCTTACAAATCTCAAGAGCTGAGCTTTATCTCTCTTGGCTACTGATGTATTTGTTCAAGGCATCGCCTATTTTTACGATTTACAGAACTAGCTAGATTCTAAATATCATCAAACTACATCTCCAGACCTGCTGAGAAACCCACCTCTCAGCCCATGCATCGTAACATCGTTGTGATTGTAGAAACAGCCATAACGGCTGGAAGCGATACACAGCAGCCCGGAAACTTATGTCGTGTGTGTATTCAAACCAACCACTCAGGTCAATTTGCATCTAACGGAGACATAAAGTGCTTCGCAGACAGCTGCATCATAAGAAGGCCACGGAGCCGTCTCAATAGCAGTTGACCGCTATCGGACTTGACCGAGACTTGCCCTGCCAGCGCCAGTGGCCAGGCCATGGTAAAAGCAGACTTGAATTCGAGAGCGGTTATGGAAGAAGGCCTGGCTATGACAAATTGGTTCCTGGCCAAAGTCAGAGCCACAGCCTGGCAGCGCTGGAAAGCAGCATGTAGGAGATTGTCTCACATACCCTAGTTAAGTGCTTCGTAATATGAGTGATATGAATCCAGCATAATGAAAGACATATAAGGCTAATCGTTCTACATCCAATGTTGGCTTATCCCCGACTGTATGCTTGCATTGACCAGCTTTCAGCTACATTAGGGGGCAAGTCCATCGCCCGAAGGGGAGTTCTACCTGGTGGTGTCGAGTATTCTTCTAATCTGCTATTGTATTAGAAATATATATTATTTGTCCACTACAGTATTCTATATATAACACTTGTATATTAAAAAGTTTATTGTATTACTAGTTATTAATTATTATGCCATTATTGTTTGTTATAGGGTGCAACACATTTCAATCCGCGATTTGAGTTGGCACAGAGTCACATATACATAAATACTATCTACCAAGTGAGGCGACGCTGGTTACGGTAGCTGCAGATATGTAATTCATCAAAATGTTCATAAAGACGGCTAAAACTTTATTATAGTTGCCTATTATTAGCATAGAAATGAAAGAAAGTGTTGGATTATTAAACTACATTTGTTCCTATGCGTTTTTATAAAATCAGTATGGCCAAAGACGCCACAAGCTTTCAGTAACATGCCGAACAAAAGGAACACAGAAAAATAAAAGGTGCGGGTGCGTTCTGCCTTGGTTAACCCTAGATATTGCCAAGTTGGAATATGCATGCGCTATTTCTATGGGCTGTGAGATGACAACAGGCGGGATACTTGTCCAAAGCTGCACAGGGTCTTGCGTCGGCAGGCATCAAAGGAGCATCATGCAAAGGAATGTCAATTCTTTCCTGCCACTCTCTTAATTGCAGTAATTCCACGCTAAGAAAATAAACTGCACTGCACTCCACATCGCCTGCTCTGTTTCATTGGAACATCAAATGTGTGCATGTTCTGCGACTAAGCCTAGTTGGAAGAACTGCAGTGAGTAACCTCACACCCATGCACACACTTTCATGAGTCACCCCGCTTGCATCTGCACCTTTCATATAAACGCCCAGCAAGACCTTGCATGTCCCGACAAGAGATTGAAGCGACATCACACTCAAAAATGGCCAACCCGAAGCTTGTCAAAATCTTGGCTAGCCTTGAAGCTGCAGATTTCAAGACTAATGAGCCTGCGCTTCATGAGCTTGACCAGTTCCTGACACTGCGGAGCTTTCTCAATGGTTACGCCCTGAGTGAGATTGACGAGCAGGTTTGGAAAGCTCTCCGCCTCAACAAAATCACTTTTGGAATTGTCCGTCGCAATTTATTCTTGCATGTGACTCGGTGGTTCACACATCTCGAGTCCACATACCCAGCGCTCCAGCAATGTGTCAGGACACCCGTCAAAGCTGCAGCCGGAGTTGGCGTCGACCAGCCTGGCGGGCGCTACAATATCAAGCTCCAGGATGCCGAAAGCGGTGTTGTGACACGTTTCCCTCCCGAGCCCTCGTACGTTTGAGCTTCTATTTTAAACAATACTTTTGTTTCTGTTGCTAACACTGTCCCAGTGGCTATCTGCATATTGGTCATGCCAAGGCAGCTTTCCTGAATGACTACTTTGCCCATGATGCACTCTCCGGCTCTATGATCCTGCGATTCGACGACACAAACCCCAAGAAGAAAAAGCAGGAATTTCAAGATTCCATTATCCACGATCTTGGCCTTCTCGGCATTCAGACCCAGAGAGTGACGTACACGAGCGACTACTTTGAACGTCTTTACGAGCTCTGTCAAAAACTGATTTCAGATGGAAACGCCTACGCCGATGATACCGATCCTGAAGTTCAGAAGAAGGACCGCTACGAGCGCCGCCCCAGTGCTCAGAGGGACCGACCAGCTGCCGAAAGTCTGGCGATCTTCAAAGAGATGAAGGACGGCACGGAGCTCGGAAAGAAGCATTGCATTCGCGCCCGTATATTTTTTGATAGCTCAAACGGCTCCATGCGCGATCCCATCATATACCGTTTTCCTAGCTGGGATGCTGATCAAGGCCCCCAACCCCACCACAGAACCGGCCGGGCATGGAAGATCTATCCCACCTACGACTTTGCCTGTCCCCTGGTAGACTCCATAGAGGGCGTGACCCACGCACTCCGGACAACCGAGTACGCTGACCGCAATGAGCAATACTATTGGTTCCTCGAAACTCTCGGCCTCCGTCGTGTTCATCTTTGGGACTTTGCAAGAATCAACTTTATAAAGACGTTCCTGTCAAAGAGAAAGCTGGCCAAGGTCGTCGATACGGGCAAAGTTGACGGATGGGACGATCCACGCATGCCGACCGTGCGTGGCATTCTACGGCGCGGCCTCACCGTCGAGGCTCTCCGCGAGTTTATGCTGAAGCAAGGCCCTAGCCGCAACGTCGTCTCCATGGACTGGACGATTTTGTGGGCAATGAACAAGAAAATCATTGATCCTGTTGCACCTAGACATACTGCCGTTGACGCGGCGGGCAAAGTCTTGGTCACAATTGCGGGAGCCGCCACGACGCCGTGGAAAGAGGATCGCGCAAAACATCCCAAAAACCCAGACGTTGGTATGAGGGTGGTGACTTTTGCCAACAAGGTCTTTGTTGAGCAAGCCGATGCAGCAGCATTCCATGACGGGGAGGAGATTACCCTCATGGGTTGGGGAAATGTCGTGATTAAGCGCATACTAAAGTCTGCGAATAGGGCCATTGAGAGCCTCGAGGCTGAGCTCAAGCCCGGAGGCGACTTCTCAAAGACGAAAAAGGTTCACTGGCTTGCTGCTGAGGGGACGCAGCATTTTGCGGCTCAGCTGTGGGAGTTTGACTACCTACTCACAAAGGACAGCCTCACCAAGACGGATGACCTCGACAAATGTCTAAACCCAGTCACTGCGACCGTGGTAGATGCCTTTGTTGGTGAGGACTGTAAGGGGCATATTGAGGGAGACATTATCCAAGTCGAGCGCAAGGGATATTTCCGAGTTGATAAGGCGATTGGAAAGGGCCCAGACGGCAAAGTAGTCATGTTTAAGATTCCGACCGGCACAGGAAAAGCCTACGGGAGCAAAGCTTGTAAAAGATGGTAGGTTGGCTATTAGAGCTTGTTGTAGAATAGTGAAAGTATATTTAGACTTGACATGGAATGCTACAGTGGCTATAGTGAAGAATCTGCTGCAGGTAGCGACCTTGCTAGCAAGCCTACAGTTGGTGGGCTCTGCCAGCCCTGCCCGCTCTCTAGCCAGCTACCTATTGAGGCTATTCCCAGCACCCGGAGCTACAGTACTGCAACCAAAGCTACTCATATTGCAAATAAGGAAAGTAAATGAACCGAGCCAGTTTATGCTTTTCACCCTGTTTTTGCGGTACTGTTCTTTTTCGCAAGACATTTAATGCAAATCTGCTTGATATTTTTCATAAAAGCAAAGTTATAAGCCAGGCTCATAACTATTAGGTCTTGATAATAAAGTAAGAAGAACCGCTCATTCTCTTATCTCGTTGTTTAATGCAGGGATAGGTATAGAAGTCCTATAAGGGTTGTCCTCTGCTATCTCCTATGGAGGGTTCTTAAAATAAGCATAGACGCAGCAAAATAAAATAAGAGAATAAAGGAGGGTTTGCTTGTTTTATTGCCTTTAACATTAGCGAAAAATGGTGCTTTTAAACGAGACAGGGATCCCTGGTAGATTGCTAGGGTCCCTAGTCTAGATTAGAAGTTGTGTAATTTTATGTATAAATAATAGACCTATACTGGATAACGAAACAACGAAATAACAGAATAACGGTTATCTTTTAGTTATTTCATTAGCACCTTAGTTATATAGAATAGTCCCTAGTTGTAAAGTAATCAAGTTGGTTAAAGAAAAAGCTACTACAAGATATGGGACACCCGTAGAGGTCTCTCCCTATTTGAGCGAAACTGCACACGAAATTAAAAGCTTTGTAACGCCACCGCACTCGGTGCCAATGGAACCAGCGGCTCCGGTCGGATGGGGCCCGAATGCATAGTTTCTTCCTCGTCGTATTCCCTTGCTAGCCAGTCCACAATGTAATCCGCAACGCTGGCCAACTGAAAAGGCTGTTGCAACCGGTTTGGATCATCCCATTTCTTGCTCTTTAGATTTTCGATAACCTTCCTGGCAAAGTCATGACAATTGGCAAGAAAGAGAGAAAATACGTCCCCACGGTGTTTCGTAATCTCGCCTGGTGTGCCGTAAGCCCGGCTACGAACGAATTGGCGTAGAATTAGCTGTGCTGGTTGCAGAGTATTAGTAAAGAAGTCTTACGGGGATGACCTCTGACTCACCCATCAGGACAAATTCTTCTAGGCTGAAGTACATGGTTGTCTCTCGCAGGCTTTCAAAGCTGTTGACCTTCTCGAATTCCTTGCTGTTGACTCTCTTCTTCCACTCCCCACTGCCGCCGTTGCCGGGTGTTCCCCAGACGTCTTCAAGAATGAGTTCGCCTTTGTACTCTTCCCGGAAGTTCAGACCGAAAATCATGTACAAGGGCTCCTAAGTAAGATTAATTATAAGAAATGCAAAGCAGGCAAAGGACTGGTGTTTTGTACCTGGTCGTTCGCGTCTTGGCGTCGGATATAGACCCCCCAGTGGGCGAGTCTCTGTCTGGCGCCACGTCCAGAACCGCCCGCAACCCGCCAGGGGTTTGCAGCAACACCAACAACCCACGCCTGCCGCCTATAAGTCCCGTTCGAGGGAAAGTCTCTCCTCTCCGTTGCCTGTAATCCTGACAAATTTCACAACCAGCATACCCCTCCGAAGCATGGTGGAAGTACGCTGTTCAAAGTCGCTCATCTCTGCTTTCGCCCGCGGGTCAGGGAATATGCTCGACGCTTCTGTGGAAAAATGATACGGAGCCCGTGGATCGATATTGTCTCTTCCGGGCCATGCCAGATATTCATCGACTTTGCGATTGACGTCGCGTTTTGGGACGTTGTTCATGGCGATGTTTGATTGTGGAGTATCTTGCGGCGGCCTGCGCGGCGGGGGGACATTGTCATTTGACTCCCTCGAGGCGTTGCAGCCCATTGTGATACAGCTTACCTTCTGTGCAATGATAGACGCTACTGTATTAGTTTGGAGATACTACTCTCTCGCGTAGTGATGTCTGGCCTACCACTTCCCTACCGTGCGAGCCAGTCGGGACGTTCGTTGGGCTTTATGGGCAGGGAAATGTGACAGTTGGGGCTTATTGCAGGCAGAAAAGACGAATAATAGAAATAGCATGGGAAACGTGGCCAATTGTGATACTATTTGCTTGGGGCTGATTCTGCAGGTATGCTGCAGTGACAGCGCACCTGTGTAACCCAGTGTGTTGTTGCATGGGTTGCCCGTGGCTGGTTAGGCTGATTAGGCTGCAGAGAAAAGCACGTAGCTGGCAGGCATGGCGGAAGTTTTAAATTATTCGCTAAGAAACTTCATCAATGGTGAAGGTTCGCAAGAGAGTTGCAGGTACATATACAACGACCACCATGGCCATAGTCGACATGCCCAACTGCGCCACAAATGTGCAGTTTAGAATAAATAGGCCCATGAAAATAGGCATGTACCTCCGGCCGGGCGTCGGCATGGCAGTGCCCTGCCACGTCATGCTAGCGAAATCATCCCATTACCCTCTACTAGCGTTCGACAGTCGCAGGAAGACTCAGACGTAGCATATAACTAGTTCTTTATCGCATAACATTGTTCAACAGCATATCAAATCACAAAGAAGTGAAATTCTCTTCTTCCATGGAGTTAAAAGAGATTCTCGTAAGAGTCCGCACCATGATATTGCCAAGAGGCTGGCCCTTTCAGACCATAAAGGCTTATGTATTCCGGGGCTGGGCCAAACTCTTTCCACTACACACAGCAGCCTGGGAGATTGCATATACAGCTATCGATGATATGGTTAATGCGCCCTCTGGAACAGAATGAGCTCAACTTTTCAGAGACTGGAGTGGATCTATACTTGCTCAACTATCACAAGTTGCTATAATAGTAAGTAGTGGAATTCCACTTTATAGAACAGCCTACCTGGATGTATGGAATAAGGCTGATTGAAAGAAGGGTGCGGTAATGAGTGCCACTGTCGTCGGGTCGTTCTCTTGGCCTGCCGTATCAGCCATATCGATTGTGCCCCTCACTATAATCCATATCGCATGGTATAGCAGCCTAATGCTTGGCATGGCTGCTGTTGCCTTGGCCTTACAACAGAGTGTATTCTTGGCAAGAATTAGATACGTTTCTACCTCTGAACAAATAATCTGTCGGCTCTTAAGTTCGGAGTCTACCAACAGGCGCAGGATACCCCGCTGGTACCAGATTCTCATCTGGCAATCCGCGGTAGGCATGTTAGAGTGGTGTATATTTCTCTGGATCGGTGGCTATGCTGTGTTTATTTGGAGTCAGTCTCTAACTCTCCATGAACAATGGTCGGCGGGTCAAGTGGTAAGTCACAGTGATTGTATGGCTCTCTCCTACGCTCAGCTGACTGGTATCTTATCCAAAGACAGCTGCTTTCTGCTTCACTGCTATCCTGTGTGCTCTACTAGTATACATAACTAGTATGGTAAGTCTTTGGTATAGTGCTTGTCCCGTATAATGACGCAATGCTGCGCCCTTGCGGGCTCTGCCTGTCCTCGTTTGGGTTCAGTGGGTAAGCTTCAAGTTCGTAGCAGGTTGTAGAGCCCACGTCTTGCGTCGGGATTTCTTATTTGAGCATATAAAGTAATAAGCATTTACTTTAAACTATTAATAGAGCCAGTCGGTTTATAATTCTACCATTGCTACTATTAACAGGTAAAGTAACAAGTAGTTATATTTGAAATTATCATGCAGGAATGGGACAACAATCAAGCCATGGTGCGGCTGGCCACTTCTTGGCGCAACAATACGGGCTTACCGCTGTCATAAATGATGGTTTACTATATTCGATAGTGAGGAATCCTTCACGCTGGCAGCCAATCGCAACGGCAGCGTGGCCTGCGTCCCACTCTGGTGTGTCGCGTGGCCCTTCAGCTGATCAAGCCCAGCCATCCCTACAGAAACATGTTGAATCATTTTTTCCCAATAGCGTTACTTTCCTGACTCGAAACTTTACGTACGACATTATACTTGATTGGACAGCGCGGCTTGAAATGATTAGTGTCCAATCCCGAGGTTCCAGGGTCAACCACCGGTACAATAGTGTAACTCATCATTTCTGTACTGTTCTTCGCCCCATTTTGGAGTTGTCATTCAGTCAATTGAGGCTCTTGAAGCTGGGGGGCGGGCAGCTGCTATGAATAAAACCCTAACCTTGGCGGTTTCGTTTGCTGCTGGCGGGAGCTAAGCCCTTGACGGAGTCTAATAATAAATACTAGAAAGAAACAAACAGCAGCCAGTGCTTGCCGGTCGTCACCGAACTAACTACGAATCTCGATCGATGGTTAATCGATTTTCGAAAGGGACGGGATGTGCGGCGCGGAAACATGAAGTCAGTGCAGTAGCACCGATTTTATCTGGTACCCGGGCGCCCCCTTAGCCATGAGGCCGCCACAAGTGGCAGCCAGCCACATGTGACAAATAGTGTAGAGGTAGGCATCTAGATGAATACCTAGCTTTATTTATCAAGTCCCTTTTTATCTATTCATTTACATCTGTATTAATATACCAGAGGTGCATTAATTAAGCAGTTATAGGTGGCTGGCGGCACAGCTTACTTAATATACAGGGCGAATCTTCGGCTAGCTAAATAACAGCTAACTACGACGTTTCATGAGCTCCGCATAATGCCTCGACAAGGCCCTCCTATGTAATTAGGAGTCGCGTCTATACTAGAGGTCAGGTTTGCCTCGACCCAGCCTAGCATGGAGTATATGATAAGAAATAATGATATATTTGCCCCTATCCTCTGCATTCGCACTAACGACATGGTAAAACCTTCGCTGCAGGAAAACCATATCAAAGAATCTGTACTCAAACGGTCATCAACCTGTCGCAGCTATATTCATTCTTCCTTAGACTTTAATATGCTTAGCAGAAGCTGCAAGGAAAAATAGAACGAAACCAGGCATGTGGCTGGAAGCACCCTCCCGAGAAGTTCCAAATTTGTGTGATGTACTTCTTGCAATTGTCATCTCGGTAAACATTGACATACTCCTTGACACCAGTGCCACTGGGGAAAAAAAGGGAATAGCCTGAAGTTTTCCCCGGCCCCTGCCCATAACAATTCCCAGAGCTCGGGTTAGCCACCTGACCCACGAACGTATTAGGTGTACAATATGCATCATAGTAGAAGTTGATATATGATGGCAGGCTTCGAGAGGTCAACGCAGACGTTGGGCCGTCAGCCCAGGTGGAAAATTCCAGTTGTGCTGGAGTACTAATCTCTGTGACGTTTTTCTGAAACCAGTACGGAGCCGTAGCGCCTCCGTCATTTGTGAAGACCCAGATGATATTTTCATCCGGACTCTCTGGCACATTAGGGTGCTCTGAGTACCAAAATCGACCCGGAAATTGAATTCGATCCGCATCCGACGGGATTGTTATGAAGTTAGCTGTGTTTGGCTGTACGCAAGGAGAGGAAAAATATTAGCACCAATGTTCACTGATGTGATCAGCGAGACTCATACCGTGATGGTTAAGCTAGTCGCTTCTGCGGCAACAGCCATGCCAGCTACGCCGCCCATGCAGAATGAGAGGAGACTACAGATAGAGAGAAGCATGATTGCGACGACCTTGCCTAAATGTTGCAAGATTACGTTGTGATAATTGGAACGAGTTTGCTGACTATCAAGAAATAGGATTTCGAATGTTGGGCATAATAGACACTTTATATAATACCTATATACGCAACGAGCAGAACTGTGGCCCATAGTCTACCAGCACAGTTCTTCCCACATACCCCTCGTGGACACTTTTCGCGGAACATCCGGAATTTCAAAACTAAAATGTAAGCACTATTAATTGATTCATTCATTTCATTACGCTTAGTGGAGAAATCCAATAGGGCAAATATAAGCTTATGTTAAGTGTCCAGCCTGAAGCTAGACCGTTGCCTCGTGGAGCCCATGAGTCAATGCTTTCAAATGATTACAATGTCTACTTTTCATATATGTTTTTCCCCATAAGTGCGGTTCATCTCAACATATTGCATTTAGGGGTGGACTTGCCTGAGGTCTCTTCCTCAACGCCATTCAGCGATAGGCACTGTCATGGCTCGCAAGAGTCTAACTTCCAATGTACGGCAGTACTTACACGAATGTGGCTTCCGATAAATCCAGTGCCATCGTAACTGTAGCTGCAAAAGCATAGAACAGAAGTGTAAAGGCATTACAGCGGTCCGAGGTTCGCGTCCACTAATTTGTATTCAGGGCATTCCAGATGGCGCGGTCACACTACAAGGCGACAGAACCCGAATGCGTTGACAAAGAAGAGAAATAAACACGGTGGCTGCTTATTATATGGAACTTCAAGACTAGAAAATCCCAACCTAAAAGGTTTAGGCATAAAAATGAAAGTGGATCTTAGCGGACACCGAACCTGGCCATCTCTGTTCTTACATTGTTCATTGTTCAACATTTGCTAGTGTCACACTTAACCGGTTGTGTTAGTTTTCCGTTGCGACGCTGATACCATATCGCGGCGGTTATTCTGGTCAGAGCAGACAATAAGCATGAGAAAGAACGTTCCGTCTGTTCCGCAGGTTGCTTAATAATGTATTATATTGTAGTTGAAAAACTGTCAACAAACTTAACTATAAATAGCCGAAGGAATCTGCTGTTGCTGAACGCATCTATTGAACATTGACTTGACATTTGAGCACCAACCACATTAACACAATACTCTACTACTATCAACCAGCACTCCAATATGAATGGAAAGTTGTGTATCCTCACACTACCTGCGTTGGTGATAGCAGGACATATCACCTGCTCCCCAAACCGCGAGCAGGACAGAATCTGTGGTGGCACATCGCAGTGCGGTCGAGCAGCAACTCGCTGTGGCTTAAAGGTAAATAAAAATATCCGCAACAAGAGCTGTTCTAACTCTACCAGGGTGGCCTTAACCAAGGAGCCTTCTGCGATTACGATCAGCACATATGCATGATTAACTGCTTAGTTGATAACTCGTGGCAAAGTTTTATTACTTGTGACTGAAAGAGTCACCGGATGAGCGATTGTGCGCAGTAAGACGTATGACTGCTGAACATGGTGAAGGATTTTGGATAATGGACTGAGGTGTAAGCAGTTAATGGACAACTTTGCTAGAAATATATAGAAAGATAGTTATCATTCATCTTGCACCCTAATGAGCTAATGTCTGCTAAAGTTCCAGTAGGCGAACTGCAACCAAGGCATCACAGCCGCACAAGCAGTTTGCTAAATGTTGTGCTATAGTGATTCTGTCGCTACCTGGAGAGCAAATATCGCACATTACCGTCCAGCAATGCTTCGATTTTAGCCCCCCTTGACACATTGGAAGCCTAGGCTGGCTCGCAAGTGTCTGGGAACATTCCCTACAGGAGGATAGGTCAGGGGAAGGAAATCAATCCACAGCTTTAAGCCAGGATTTGAAAGCCTCACTCTAATGACCGCCTAAAGTATAAGGCAATTTAGGAGATACGCAAGGCAGAGGTCTTATTATCAATTATTTAATACAATATCAGAAAGAAAAAAGAACACAAAGAAAACACTAGCAAGCCTGGGTCAGGGGCACCATCATAGCTATCACCAACATAACAACAATACATCATCAGACAGGCTACAACAGACCCCTCTATAACCTATGAAGAAATATCAGCCTTCATTATCTACGTCAATTAAAAGATAACCACTAAAAGGCTTCCTATATGCTGCCAGCCTTAAGAAGTTGTGTCAAGTACATCAACAGCTCATGCCCGCCCTGGCTCTCGCTCAAAAGGAGTGGGCTGGTCAGTACCAGCATACTAACTGGCGGCATGTTAAATGGACTGACGAGTATATGTTTTTGCGTGGAAAAGGCGTTAAAAGAAAGTACTCCTTCCTTCGGCGAGTGAGCAGCTAGCAGAGCGGGAAGTCCACAGGGTAGGCCCTCAAGGCACAGTCAGGCAGATGTTTTAGGCTGCCTTTGGCTATGGCCAGAGAACAGGCCTTATGGCACTCAAGGGGAACGTCAAAAACCAAGATATTTATAAAGCTATATACAGCATAGTTATCTGGCTTTGCTCAAGACAGCGATATCTTCATTCCCTCGGTACACACAGCAAGGGTCGTAAAGAGGCTATTACAAGAGGTGAATATTGGGGTTATAAAGTGGCCACCTTACTTGCTAATCTTAAATCTAATTGAGAACGTATAGGCATTAATGAAAGCTAAGATATATCGTCAATTTCCAAAGCTTCTTACAGGAGCTAATAATCAAGATACATACTATTTACTATGTATTGCTGCCCAAATAGTCCAAGAGTCAATTAGGGAAGAGATCCATCCAAGCCTGTATGAGAAGATAGGCCATAGAGTAGATGCTGCTTTAGAAGCTAACGGGTGATATACAAAGTACTGCGAAATAAGACAAAAGCAGCATTATAATAAGTACCAAAAAAGCTAGGCTATGGGGTACATAGTGGATGGTGGCTTAACAGGTACTTGGAATGGTGTTGAAACTTACTGCGACCCACTGTACTATAGAGCTTAATTATGGAGATTTATTAATAGAGCTGTTAATTTGTCTAAATATAACTAATACCGAATATGGTCCTTGCGTTAGCTATAGGCTTTACCTAGAGTCTCGCAATAAGACTTAAGCGGGTGTCTAGCTTAGTTTCGCTCCACTATTACGGACTACGGCACATGGGCCAGCCAGGTATTGAAATAAAGTCAGTTAATTGGCTGTCTTTGATCTAATAAATAAGCCAAGAAGCCTGGCTATGGGGTGGGAATTCGGCTATTGTTTGAACAACGGAAGTCAAATGCTCACAATACCGACGGTGGATACTACTACTTTACTATACAACCAATGTTAGGCAATGTATTCTACTATATTTTAATACCTGTCGTCCTATGAGAACTAGGGTGGCGGCTAACAACTAGACTTCGGAGACCTAAAAAGATCAAACAATAACCAGCCGTGGCCAGATATTCCTAGCATCCAAAATCTGCCTTCCAGGTTCCTTCCAGATCCTGTACATCCCGGCTGACTAACAAATGATGGCTCTTTTCACTGCTCATAGGCACAAGAGCACTATTGGGGCGGTTAGGCACGCTTGCACATTAACCAACTGCCTTAGTAGTTCTGGTTCGTATTTATTCTAAGTTCTTTTTCTCTTTAGGTAAAAGGCAAGGAGCATCAAACATTGCTGCCAACTAGCTGGCTCGCGACAAATAAGTGTGGAGGGCAAATGTGATGGAGAATATTGCCGAATTCACATCAGCCTAGATGCCCCCAATGCTGACATCTTCTCATAAAGCGGGAGGGAGTCGACAAAAGAACGCCCAGGAATTTATCAAGCAGTTCGAGATAGCCTCCAGCCTGGCAGGACAGGCTACGGGGTCAAGAAGCAGTGCATCTTAGCAGGAGAGCGGTTGATGCGGAATAATAAAGCTGGTAGTATTGTACTGTTTTGTATATTTCGCTGTTATATCCGTCGAGGTGGTCGACACATCATGACTACTCGATACTCCCTTACCGCAAGGGGTGAGCATCTTATGGCCGTCTTTTATGACATCATGCTGCTGGACGTTCTTCGCCTGATAGAGCCAAGATAGACGACGAGACCTTCTTGAGCGGCTATTCTAGTCCGTCCCAGGCCAAGCCAAGATGGGATCCCGCCACATGATGCGATTCTCGTCCAATGATACAGCTGAAAGTCTACGCAAGGCACTCCCCAGTGCCATAGCGCAGCACTAAGACGGCCACGTTCTCAAAGGCTACCATGATCCCTACCTATCATTCTATCAGGACTGAGCATCCATCACTCCAGAAAGACTATATTCCTGGCTTTGGCGACACTGCTAACTTGGAAGTCTGCTAGAACTCCTAGCATTATAGTGGTAGCAAAGACAATAAGAGAGAACTTTATTGTGTTTTGTTGCATAATTGTTTAGTAGCTATGCATTCTAACAGCTTGGCCATAAGAAAATGGCAATATTCTTATATATCCAAAAAGGAGCCTGTCCAGTAGGTACGAAATAGCGCCAAACTATGGGCTACACATATCTACCAAACTCTAACATACAAATTACTATTGCTGGCTGAGACAGCTATTATCGGAAACAGGTGCATCAGATCGGGACATGCAAACTGGGCGCATCGAGATGGATAGAGCTCGGTCAGCTACCACGTTATTCCTCTGGATGGTAAACTAGCCAGCTGAGTGGCTGCGAGACTTTAATTCAAATCAACCCAGTCACTTTGTTGTCAAGCAGGATTATGTGCATCAAAGTGTCATCGTGCGGGGATTTATGGCTGATAGACTCTTGTCAGGCCAACATGGCGCTGGTCTGATTGTGTGGATGTGGGCTACGGGGTTTCTGGTTAGACCTTGCCCCTGTACATGCATTCGCCATGCTTTTTTGCCATATATATTAGGTGCAACGGTATCCATACTATACAGTCAATAATATAAGGGAAAGACCGATTTGACAAAGATACCTGCAAGCACTTTCCCTACAGAAGTCGGCTTCTTATGCCTGGCTCTGCCAACCATTTCTCGCTAGTTTTGCCCTTTACCGCTTCAACTAATCGGCTTCTAAAAGTCTCAGGCAGGCACTTGTGTGGTTAAAAGCCACAGCAGAAATCACTCGCCACGTGGTGGGGAAAAAGTAAGCGACTAGTAAGCTAAATAATTGTCCATGACTTGCCGGCGACATTAATATCTGTCCGGATTGGACCCTGAATCCAATTGAATTGAGTGTGCATTACATTGGACTGGAGAGGCGCTACATCAATCAAAGAGAGTTAATCAAAGAGACGCGCTAGCTGCAGGGGGTCCCTGGTAATTTCGAGCACAGGTAACGTACATATCTGTCACGGTCGGAGTCTTCTGGATCGTCACAGTAAGGGTGGTTGAAAATTGTTTGTATCAAATGTCTTCGAGTTACTATAGGGGTAGCTGTGAGATCTCTGTTGGCTCCACCGCATGCTGGTAATATACGCGGCGCAGTCGCGTACTGTCTGCCGGCTTTGATGATAACAGTGCATCAACTTGAAGACATAGTTTGTGGGGCGGAAGGTGGTTCTGTGCAAAGGAATATTACAGTTAACTCGAATAAAATGACTCGTGGAGTAATCGTAGCCCGATAAAAGGGATCTCAAGTCCTCCTTGCGCCATTAGAATCTGCTTTGGCGATACTCCAATTCTTTATCCTTGCTACACAACATCAGTCACAAGGCGAACAATGCAAAAGAAATTAGCGCAAGTAGCACGCGGTTTTCAGTATAGTTATTATTTCTCAACAGCCAAAAAGGGAAAGCCAACATTACTACTGCTACATGGTTGGCCAGATCACGCCGCAGCCTGGGAGGAGCTTGCCAACAACTACCTGCTGCCAAGAGGATACGGTGTTGTATTACCTGACTGTCTCGGCTATGGTGATACTTCCAAACCAACAGATCCACGAAAGTATAATCCGTCAGGCCTTTCTCAAGACTTCTGGGACCTTCTGGCTGCTGAGCAGATCAAAAAGGTCATCATTGGGGGGCATGGTTGGGGCGCAATCCTTGCTCAGCGGTTTTATAATATTTACCCAGAGCGCTGTTCTGGGCTAATCACCTTGAACGTCCCGGTAACTCCTAAACCAGCGCATCCCATCATTATGGATTATCTTGCGTTGGCTATGGTTCAGTCAATTGGCTATTTTCCAGGATGGTACTGGTGTCTACTAAGCGACCCAGTCAACGGACCGCTGCTTCTGGGCCAAAATGTAGAATCACTTTTTGACGCCTTGCATGGACAGCCTGGGTCATGGATGAGGACGCTGTGCTCAGAAGATGGCCTCCGGGATTGGCTAAAACATGGCAAAAGATGTCAGGTGCAAGATTATGTTACAGAAAAAATGCGCCAAGAGTTTGTGGCGCGCATGTCGCACAATGGATTTGAATCGCCATTATGCTACTACCGCGCCCTTGTTACCAACATATTCTATGAGCAAGAGAGGAAAATTCCAGACTCCAGATACAGGATCAATATGCCGTATTTATTTATAGCATGTGCATTGGATGTCGTGTGTCGACCACAGGAAATCATAACAGCAACTTATCTAGGTATGACGCCATACCTAACTGTTGAATACCTGCAAGCTGGTCACTGGTGTCTACTTGAAAAACCAAAAGAGGTTGGAAACGCATTTATACGGTGGCTAGAAAATTATTATTGAAATCCCTTTTTGTTTCCAAGCCGTATGTCTAATAGTGTGATATTACACTGAGGCACTTGAAGATCATTTCGTATTTTTTCGGATAACCCCGCCTCTGTTAAACAAAGAGGCAAACCTAATTTAAAAGTCTGATGGAATAAAGCCCTACATATCAGAGCTTGGAAGGCTAGGAGCATTGGGGCGTCTTCATCAAGAAAGGTCGCAACGGGGCGGAAAGCCACTACGATTAGCTAGCAGAAACCTGTGCCAGAAATAAACGATGATAGAGATAGAGAAACGGCGATGATTATTATTATAGTGACCATTTCTTTTCATCCAAAATATTATAGTATTAAGT
Organism: Zarea fungicola; assembly: GCA_900169235.1. Classification (NCBI taxonomy): domain Eukaryota; kingdom Fungi; phylum Ascomycota; class Sordariomycetes; order Hypocreales; family Cordycipitaceae; genus Zarea; species Zarea fungicola. The sequence continues at coordinate 3,052 of FWCC01000142.1, read as the reverse complement.
TGACATAAAATGCCACATTGAATTGATTCCATTTATATGTTTACATGGGCCTGAAACGGGCTATCTAACCTTCTACGACCAAAAACGCATTCGTAGCTTGAGAGGCGAAATGACACCAAACTAGGGAATTAATTTACTCATGTCAAAGTCACAGAACAAGGACAAAGGAGGTTGGACGCACTGGCCCAAAATGACCCAGTGAGAGCCAGAACGTACCTACTGAATGAGCTGGAAGATTTCTCTTTCGTGCTTTGTTGTTCATTTTGGATGAATCTCCAGTTAAAAGGTCAATGACACGTTGGCCACGGCGGTGGCGGTGGGGTGAGCGGTTTGTGCTTGTACATGGGTTGGTGCCGGATGTCGCGGCGTTGTCGCCCCAACGTGTCAGGCATGGTCAGCGTTTTGGGCAATTGGATTGGAGGATTTCTTTGATGGGAGAGGGGCTCTACTACAGTGCGGATGGGAAAGAATAGACGTTTATTGTCTAGTGATAAATTGGCGCCAAATGAAGTGGCTTGTCGTTGTCAGCACTATCCTGACAAACTGTAGCGACTCAGGACAGACCATGTTCCATTGGCGCGATTTCCAAAACTGGACTATACGTAATGTAGTGTACTTCAATGGCTGGCAAGGATTATGCCAGAAGTGTGTGAGGCGAAACTTGAACAACCATCACAGGTAACCTGGTGAGCATGGGTGCTTTTCGATCTCGGTACTTCGCTTTCTACCCTACGAGTACTTGGAGGCATGTTAAAATTACCCATCCTGTCCTGTAGGTCATGGTCGGATGTCCGGGAGTCCGTGGACTGGCCTGTCTATTCTGTCTATTTATAAGCGTGCGACTCCCATATCGGTACGAGTTGCAATAATAGCCCCATTCCTGTATCAAGACATCAAGTCGAACCAAGAAAAACACAAATAAATTTCACGATGACTGAGAAGAAGCCCTGGGTCGATGGTCCATTCAAACTCATTCCTCCATCTGCATCTGGAGACGAAGTGAGTCTATCTTTGCCACTGTTGATAGCGGATGATTAACATTTCCTTCAAAGATTGGGAATAGAGTCACCGGAGCACGGGCAATGGCGGTCGGCATGACACTGATCCATAACGTGCTCATCAGAGGGGCCAACGCAATTTACTTGCAGTGCATCAACGTGGGCAAAATGGGAACAGACAAAGACAAGATTGACTTTGCCAATTTTGCCGCCCGCTGGGTCGAGCTCCTTCACGAGCACCATACCGGGGAGGAGGAGTCAATCTTCCCTGGGATCAATGAACTAACTGAAACACCAGGCCTGATGGATGGCAACGTCGCCGAGCACGAAGAGTTTCAGGTTGGTTTAGAAAAGTTTAACAAGTATGTTTTAGCGGTAGCCGACGGTAGAGATGAGTATGATGGCCAAAAGATGAAGGACCTTCTTGACACCTTTATGTCTACTCTTCATCATCACCTAGTGAGTGAGATTAGCACGCTTATTGATTTAAGCAGGTGGGATGACAAGATTCCATGGCAAAAATGGATTAATGAGGAAATTGGCTCCAAGGCCAAGGCAGCAATGGCGCACCAGCGATATCGCGTAAGTTTTGGCACAGCCTTATCATTCTTATTATACTAAAATTGCGTGTATATAGACACACGTATTCCCTGTTACCTTTATCTTACATGATAGGACATACGAGAATGGTATTTGGGGGGCCTTCCCGCCTATTCCTTGGGTAGCCGCCACCATTTTACGATTGTTATTTGTGCGAGTAAATTCGCACTGGTGGCGCTTTGCTGGCTGCGATAGCACATCTATGCCCAAGGAATTACCTTTTGCATAAAGACAATACTGTGTGGAATCTTGTACTCTACCCGACCACAAAAGCCCCTGGCAGCTCACAAAGAGCATCGAGGTTCGTTGGCATATTTAGGTGGATTTAAGCCGCTGAGGGAACGATAAGCGTCCTAGATAGAATCACAAAGCTGGTGAGCCAGGCCATGTATTTATTTTTGTACCCAAGCATCGATCTTTATGGCTGTTTGTGCCAGTACCGACGTAAACTAATCCAAGCATGTAATATCGGCCCTAGCCAACACAAGGGCCTGAGAATGCCCTGTCCAAGATCGCCCGATGAAGGGGTAGCGACGGCGTGGAGGCCAATTTTACTGCTGAGCACGCTTGGGGAGATTCTAGGATTAGTGATCGTCGAGAGGTTCTTATAATGTGGTGGAAAAGTTTGGACTGCTGCCAACTACCAGTTTAAGGTTTAAGTTGACTTCATTGAGAGACAGAAGACGATCTCTTTGGCGTGGGGCTAGAATCAGAGGGAAGGGGTGGACCAACACAGACTCCATTATTATTACCGAATTCTTTGCGAGATGAATTCCGCACCTTGAATAAGACCATTTCACGTGCAGGCGCCATCATCTGAAACAAGTCCATAATCATGGCAGCCATCACAATCAAATAATCATTCGTCTACTTCTAGCTGCATATCTTGGCGTCAAGAACAGGAGTACTAGCCAACCTGCTGACTGTATTTATAGCTAAGAGAGAGGCTTGTCAGTATAGACTAGAACCTAGTTAAACCTGACTCCTAGCAGGTTTTAACTAGAAGTTTGAGAGGGTTTTTAATAGGTTACCGTACATCTCTAAAACCGCCAATGCTTTCAGTACAACATGATTACGAGTAAAAATATAAATCTCTTGAAGGGTTAGAAATCCACTTATCTCTAACTTCTCATGATCCATGTACATGGGTCTGCTTCTTCCGGACTGCTGGAGGGACAGATTGTAGTTCTACTTACGTCCTTGCAGCGGTTTCCTGCTGTCCTACATGAATAAGTTCCCTTCTCCTATTCGGCAATGCTTCCAAATGGGGGATTTTTTACGGAAGAGACTTGTAGTCGACGGAGAAGGGTTAGAGTTAGCACTGCCGTTGTCGGAGAAATGCGGTCTATACAGAATGTTAGTTTTGGTTTCCGCTCGTAGAAATGACTGTCACTGATGGTAACCACCAACGCAGGCAACTTTGTTATAGGCACGTACTGTGTTGGGGCGAACAA